>CABFOU010250930.1:4954-15428 GCA_900660325.1 Opsanus beta
AACAAAGGGCAATTTTATTGTTTTGAAAAATTTTTCCGAAAAGAAAAAAAAAAAAAAAAAAAAAAAATTTTTGTCTCAGAGTTGGGTCCTTTTTAGTCCCCGCCAATTTTTTTTTTTTTTTTTTTTAATAAAAACGAATCCTCTGCTAAGTGCTGGTTACAGTAACAAAATGTCAAGCGATAAAACCTCCAAATCCCTCTGTCTGTGTTTGGTACAGGGACACTGTGAAAAGCCCAAATATGTTCCGTCCAGTCGGGACAGGTTCTGAACACAGCAAAACACACTGAGCCTTGGTTTTTTTTTTTTTTCTGTGCACGGAGCTGAGCAAACATATTTTATCAGGTATTTGCAATGCATTCTTTGATTGATTATTTTGGAGCTTATCTCCTGTGAAAACAAAGAAAGACATCTGGGCTGCTGCAGTTCAAACCTCCATTCAAATGAATGGAGGTGAATTACAATTACAACACCTGAATTACAGTCATTTTTATTTGAGCCCATAAGTAATTCTACAAACAGCAGGATGATTTGTACTGTTGATACAAATCATCATTTTTACAGACAGCTTCTTTTTTTTTTTTTTAGACAAGTCAGTGGATGGATACATGAACATTTCCAAGTCACTAATTATGTCTTGGATTTCACTGACATCATTCAGGCGGGACGTGATCCCAGAACCTTTTGGCTGTGAGGCAAGAGCGTTTACTAAGCCTTCCAAGAATGAATCAATCGCTTCATGTCAACTCCGTTGTGGCGGTGTACAGAAGCAAATTTACAAAAATCGTGTCACTGTCCAAAGAAAACAAAAAAATGAAAAAGTCCAGAAAAACCAACTGCACACCATTTTTTTTTTTTTTTTTGAGTTTTTCCCATCAGGACATTAACAAAAATTACAAACCAAACATCTGCCAACATGATGCACGTGCGCTGTTCTCTCAAACAGTCACTGCAAATTGTGTCAACCTCCACCGTTCACCTTTTTGGTTCCATACATGACCTCAAGGAAGCGCTGCTCAGCATCCTGGAACCTCTGGTCCAAAATGGACACCATCTTCCTCACCACCTTCATTATCATGTAGTTGTTGAGGAGGCTGCAAAGAGAAAAAAAAAGGTTACCATCACAAACGGCAGGTAAAGTACTTCTTTACTTTTATTGCATATCAAACTGGAATATAAGAATGCAATAACTAAAAATTTCTCACCTTTTGTTGGTGCTGAGAACGAGGTCTGAAACCTGCTGGAGATATTCTTTGGCGTAAACAACCACGGGCTCTGAATCATTGAGTGTCACAGGAGCGAAAACGGCTGTGAGGTACGGCATCCAGTCCACTGCAGGAGCCAGAGTCTGCAAAAAACAAAACAACAACAAAAAAAAAGGTTATTATTTTCACATAATATGAATGTGATAGGATTAGTGACAATTTTATGAAGAGCTGAACACTTTGATGAAGTTTGATCCAAACAGTGTCCGACTCCTGACCGAGGTGAGGAGTCGTTGTTATGACTGCTGATGATTGTGCGTTTTATTTAAACGGTGAAAGCAGGTGACACTCACTGCTAGCTCCTTCGCCTCCATCTTGTTGTAGATGAGCTCCTCGTCCCTCCTCTCCTCTTGAGGGACTGTAATGTTGGCCAGAGTGGCTTCAAAGTCCACAATCTCTTCCATGATTGTCTGAGACGTCTCCTTTGAGCCACCCAGAAGAACTCCTAACTCCACCAGGAAGTTGAGGTATGCCGTCAGATACTGAAAATCCAACACAGAGAGGTTGACCGAAGAGGGTCTGTGCAAGGAATTTAATTAGAAAACTAATCCTAAACTATGCAAATTCACCCCATTACAGACATTTTTATTATTATTTTTACCCTGGAGCTGAAATATTTCTTTCAATCTCATTACAGTAAAGCAGAGGAGGCCTTGGTGGCCACCAGATGTAGCCTCTGGAAATGACAGCAACTGACAAACTCATTCCAAGCTCCATGTAACCAAGCATATGAAGATCAGAAGAAAACAGCACCTGCTCCTTATGTCCATAATGCATGTGATGATAACATTATCTCCTGCAGTAAGTCCAAGTACTTTGTTTTCTGGAGTGTATGTCGCACTGGAGTATAAATTGCACCTGTCAAAAAAATGCCCCTTGAAGAAGAAAAAAAAAAAACATATGTCGCGCTGGAATATAAGTTGCACTTTTTATTTTCCTGTCTGTGGAACTCACTTTTTAACAACGGGTAGGTGCTCAATGCAGCATGTGTGCACACTACATTATGCGCAGTTACTTAAAAAAAGGACTTTTAAATTCCAAAAATAAACAAGATGGACAAATAAACATGCAAAGAACAATACAGTATGTTGCATGTTATTTGATGCAGATGGACACAGACTGCTGACTTAGAGCGATGAAAACACTACAATAAAAATATGAGTCCATTAGATTTTTTCATCATCTCTGAGATTTTTGTGCATTGTTGCAATGTACTTTTATTATTGGAGTTCCTTTTATTTAGTGCTTTGATTCATGGGAAAGCTCTATATAGATAGTTATTATTATTAACAATCGTAGTAAAAACTGCGACTTACACTCTGGAAAATACAGTATATGGTCCATTACTTACGCGAAACAAACTTTCTTTTTGTATTGATGTGGTGCATCAAAGTTAACCAGATTGTAACCGAATCACTTTTAATTCGGAGACATGATTGAATTTATTGTTCCTGAGTAATCATGTAAACATTCGGGAGGAGATCTCTTCAGTTGCTGCATTTTACAGGGTGCACGTCTAGGCTTCTGGCAGTGTCTCGGAAAATTCCAGGTCTTAATTTTGTATCTTTAAACTTCAACATCAACACTAAAAACAAATTTTCACTGTTGACCACCAGTAGAAAACTGGAAACAAGTTGGCACACCGTACCTTTTCGTTTGCTGTTCTGTTGAGGTAGTAATCCCGTGAAGGTAGTCCCAGGCTGGACTGATCCACCTAGAGTTAACAGGATCATCCCGTGACTTTCAGTCCATCCCTTATGTAAACACTCTAGCGACACGTTGGTTGCATTTCTGCATTGCTGGCGTGCATATTAAGAACAGAAGCTTGCTCATGAGAATAGTTTATATCATCAGTGGTGTCTTTGTAGGTAGTAAAATGGGACTTCTGTCACCTCAGGAACATATCATGCTTTCACCTCTGCACTGTTAGTGCGAGCAAAAGAGATAAAAGTGGACAGTACAAGACAGATACTTATGAAGTGTACCAATAACAATCTGTTTCGCTCACCTGGATGATGTTGGTGCTGGAGTTTTTGGAGTCAGTGTTGACAAACACTGTGAAGAACGGCGAGGTGCGATAGTTCGCCGACACGGTGCGCAAAACCTCCTGGAAGTTTTGCTTGTCCCAGGGTCCAGTCAGGGCCCATCCCCCGAGCTGAAAGTCAGACACTCACAGAAATCCATTCTTTAAGTAAAAATGAAGACAAGTGTGCTTCAGGAAATACGCCTACTTGATTGATGAGTTCCTGTAGTGGTTGAGCTCCGAGTTCCTCTATCTTGGCCTCATTCATGCAGGCCTGATAATATCTCTGGGCCTTTTCTTCAGCCTTACTCAGACCTTTCATTGTTGTGTTTTCTGTCAAATTAAAATGAGACATTTTACCCAAGATGAAAATATGCAATAAGTGAAAGCAGAGATAAGAACAAAGAAATGCCCTTGACCGAGGACTCTCACCTAGCAAATGCTTCATTACCAGCATGTTGTGCTCCCAGAGGTTGCTGAAAGGCCCCCACCGGTCTTTGCCATCAGGCAGGGGGTTATTCTTCACCCAGCCTCCACAGGCAAAGTTGTAAAAGTCCTGGCAGGGGTCGACAGATCGGTCCAGGGCTCCTATGACTGCACTGGCCACAGTAATGCATGGCTCTGTTAGGCACAAGCCTGGTCTAGCTATTAGAAAAGAAATATTTAAAAAGAATATCATTAATGCAGAAATACATCTCAAGATAAAAACAAAAAACCAAAAACCAAAACCACTTCTCTGAAACACTCTAATAATGTTGGGAAACAGCGTGCTGCTACAACCTTTTAGGTTAACAATAGATAATCTGATAATGCTTCATTACACGAGATCCAAATATGCGTCAGAGTTTTCAGACCATCTGGAAACTATTTTGTAAGATCCAACATAAACAATCTGCAAGGAATAGTCCTCTTTGGAAAAATCTTGTATATTTATATGAAGGCAGAATGTGAAAACTGATGCTAGAAAAATTAAATTCACAGGTTAATTACTGCCAAATTGTTGTGTTATTTAATTAATAAATAATAAATCAAAATCTGAAGGTGTAGGTCCTTGGTTGACAGTCTAAACACAATTATGGGAATCACTTTCATTTTAAAGGGAATTTGACTTTTAAGTAACAGACATTGCACATTTACTTATGTCACTATTGCTGAAATGTGACTTCCAGCAATACAGTACTAAGGTGGGGGTTTAGAAATTAGTGATCATTTTGTTCTCCATCCATCCATCCATCCATCCATCCATCCATTATCAGAGGCTTAGTCGTAGCTGATCATCCATGTCCCGTTTCATCTTGGAGGTTCACCGGAGACAATATGACATTGACTGCTTGAGGTTTCTTCCTCAGTTGGAATCAGGGAGTTTTTCCTTACCACTGTCACCTGTGTGCTTGCTCAGGGGGTTTGGTAAGGTTAGACCTTACTCATGTGAAGCGCCTTGAGGCAATGTTGTTGTGATTTGGCGCTATACAAATAAAATGAATTTGAATTTGAATTGACTGGTCAGAGAAGATAGATAATCCCACCAGCTTGTTCTTGGTCCATCTCAGGGACTGCTCTCAGGTGGACACCTCGATATTCAAAGCAATGAATGTTTCTAGAGAAACCACTACAATCCGTCAGTCAGCGTCACATTCCAGTTTACCTTCACTGACAAATAAGACCCCTGGAGCGCTTTCACTGAGGACAGCAGTGCAAACCCAACTCTGTCTGTGCTTTCCACCTGTTTCTAGCAGGTTCCCATGGTCTCAGATTTGGAGGTCCTGCAGATTTGCATGCTAACCACTTCACAATGGATTACAAATCATTGCAGCATGCACTGTTGGTGTCATGTTATCTACAATAATATGGCAAAGAAGCTGGACAAGAAGCGCAGGGTCTTCTGGACACTACGTGTGACTTTAGCTGTGTGGCAGATACTATAAAAGGTACAGCAATGGATGACTTTTAAGCAAGCACATCTCATCAGTGTAACAACAAAGGAAGCCTGTATAGACCAAACATACAACTTAAAACAAGGAACTTTAACTGCAGTTTAAGAGGTAGATGTTGCTGAAGGTGTTACACTGACTGTATAAGTAACCCCTGAAATTTAGGGCACAAGTCAGCTCAGTTCCTTGACATACATACTTTCGCTATCGGTCCATAGAAGGCAAAAAACAAAGTTATGAGCAATGAAGAGTTCAGTACCCAAAGGAAAATTCATCCTTGTTCCTTTTATTATTTTAAAGTGTGAAATGACATGTGGCCCTGAATGGAAGGAAGCGGCATTTAGTTTCCTTTGGTAGTTTTAAGGAAACGGACACAAGGACTCCTCTGGATGACTGGAAATCTGCAAACCCTCAAAAAGCACATTTAAGGGAGAGTTGTAGAGTTGTTTGTTGGGATCTTTGTTCAAGGTGTGGCTTCAGTGGGTTGGAAAATGTAATGAGAAATTCTTGAGCATTTTAATTCGGATATGTAGAATCAATAAACTGGAGATCAAAATGACTGAAGCAAGTAAATCCTATACAGGGTCTGAGGCCCACTGATGCTGGCGTTTATTTTCCAGAATCTGTAGCATGAAGCGGATGAGTCTACAACTCCCCCTGGGTGGGACACCAGCACCCATTTACAGCTGGGTGGAATGGAGATGAAGTGTCTTGTAAATGAACACAGACAAACTGTCTGAAGCAGATGTACCTGGAACTAAACCCAAGTCTGTAAACTGGTAGTCCAACTGCTAGAACAAGGCAGGCCCTAAAAGCTAGTTTACAGCTTTCTAAATCTAAAACGGTTAACGCATAGGAGAACATGGAACTTCAGCTCACACATTGTAAAACCATAGCAGTGTTTTAAAAACACTGTTTAAGTCTGCTGTACAGTATTTAAAACGTACAAACAAATAATGAGAAGATTAATATTTAGTTTGCTTGGAGATAAACATAAGCAAATAGAAAAAAGATAGCACTCTAATCCAAGTTCTGTACAATTTATTTGAAGAACGAAATTATAATTATAATTGTAATTGAGGATTTAGGATCCAAAAGGATCTTTTGTTCGGGTTTGAGCACTTTGCACTTGAACTTGAATGTAATTAGGCAAAAACGTGGAAGAAGGATAAGCACAGTAAACTGCAGCCCACACTTCGTCAGTCATATACATTTATTGATTTATTTTTATTATAATTTTTAAAAAAGATTAGTGTGTTGTTTCAACATAGATTTATAATGTCAGTTGTATTACTGACTGGACAATGTGAGGTTATTTTTTTTTTAACAACCCCACATCAGAAAATAAATCACCACAGTGATTCTGACATTTACTGTGACTTCAACTGAATGGGAAAAGTGTGTCCAAACCTTTGACTGGTAGTGTGTGTGACATACACTAATAAACAGTCATGCATTTCAATCATGAGCACATGTTCAAAAACTGAAAGTACATTTTTACATTCAGTGTAACAGAAGCATTGTATCCCTACAATAGGCTGGCTGCCTGTCCAGAGTGTACCCCGCCTCATGCCCACTGACCATTGCAGTAGGTTCCAGCCACCCCATGACCCTGAACCAAAATAAGCGAATTTAGAAAATGAATGGATGGATGACAAGCAACATAAGTTCTAGTGCACATACAGAGCCTGTACTGACTATAGCCGTTCATTCACTTGTGACTTATTATGTTTCTACACCAGAGAGATAAAATCAAGTGGAATGTTTTGAAACAGTTGGTGACATAATGAGTCCAAATTTAGCACAGCATATGATGTCTTACTTTTGAGACGGACAATGTTTCCAGACATAGGTGTTGCAAATGTTTCGAAACATTCAGTTTTGAGTTCGTCAACATTAATTTGCAGTACTGATGAAAAGTTTTGGAATCATCCCCAGCCACACATTCTATCTATTCTTTAACTTAACAGTTTTACTTTCCCCTTTCTATCGCATATTCTTCTATGATTGGTTCATGTAGTGGGCATCATGTTTCTCCACACGGTTGCTAGCTTAACTTGTTAGCTGGTGCTGAAGTGATGATGGTCGCTGTGAGCAGAGTGCACAAGTGAGGACCAGCAGCTGCCAGACAACCTTTACGTCCTTCAACCACAGTTGTTTGTAATGCCAGTTGTAATAATAATCCATCCACTATCCATCCAGCAGGTGGCAGACACACCTATGGGATATTAGATAAGCAAGTTTCTTTTTCAATTTATGTGTCGCATCAAACTTCACCAGATGCAAAAGGGTTTGTCTTCATATCTTCTTTTAATTTGGTGATTTACTGTACAAGATTATATGACTCATTGCTATTAAGATGATAGGATTTATTGTTTTTGAATCAATTTTTTTCCACAAACAATAGATTAACTCACCTACTCACTCACTCCCCGACCCACAATTTTTGCTGTCCAAGTGCTACTCTGTTATAAACACAGGGAATTAAGGATGTCCATACTCAGGCACATTCCCGTAGTGCTCACGAAAAGACTCTATGCGTTATTCACAATGTACATCAATATTTATGTTATACTTTGTATTGACCATTTATTGGTAATTGTGGGGGTGCTGCGAGCATTTGGAGGCCTATCCAACAGCACATGAATGTGTGCATGAACGCATTTTGTTTTTGTCGCATGTGATTTTGTCCTTTGTGCAAAAGAAAACCTTTCATGGCCAACTTCATAACAGTCCCCTGGTTAGTCTGCTTCATTTGCGATCACAGGTGATGTTATTCAGAGCAAGTCACCGTGGTGTTTATTAAGAAGAGAACTTCATAACTCACTCTGTTTGTAGAAGATCCCAGCTGTGAGGAGCGCTATGAACAGACCAACGGACAGGATACACACCAAAACAAACAGCCGTTTTTCTCGTTTTGTCCTCTCCTGCCAGCACGTAGAACCGCGGCTGCGCAGCAGAGTCACCTGCACACACGCACAAAAGCTTTAAATGCCTCAGTAACTCCACCATGTCAACAATCACAAGTTTTTAGAGTGGTTCAACGTCAAATAATAACCTATAAAACACATAAGGAAGCACACGCCGCATAAATACCAATGCAGTGGTGGTCAAATAGTTTCTCAGGGATGTGATAACAGTTTTGGTTTCCAAGCACAATAACATCTGCATGATTGTACTTTCAGTTCTGCGATCCAGAAAAGGTTATGCGGCCTTCTATTGTGCCCTCAGTTCAAGTTTAACGTGCTCTCATTACGGATATGTTCTGTTTGACCCTGTTTCGGGGAAAAGGCACAGCGATCTTGCTGAAGCATTCTTGATGCTTTTGTGGTTTAACTGTAAATGAAGTCAGCTACAGGAATGGACAAAGATCAGCAAACAGATACCGCCGAGTATCCACAAAACAGTTTTTCAGCTCCTGACAAAAGCTGAACTCACAGCGCAGATTCAAGATTAATGAAGATAACCGTTTGAATGTGGGAGGAAAATTCTTAGTTATCCTTTTTTTTTTTATTTTTTTTTTTTAAACTTATGGAAGTAACTAATCCTGCTCTTACCATTTCTCTAACAAGCCAAAGCATATTTAAACTGGACGCCATTTTTCTCAATGCTGCAATAGAATTTTGTGCACAGATAATTGATTGAAAGGCCAGTCTGAAGATTCCCCACCACAATGGCCAATCACCACCTAATCTACATGAGCGCCAGAACTTGGACCTGATATGTTCCCAGCCAAAATAGATTATTCAGAGGATCTTATTAAGGTTCGTAACAGTCAGCAGTTAAATGAGATCAAACCAAATGCTAAAACCACAATCCTAAAAGCCCCAGCGTTGTGGTTACTGGACCTAAACTCTCTATTTGAGTGTAACTGAGACTGCTCACCACCACTGCCTTTATCACAGTATCTTAAAAAAAACCACATTGTGTTACCCTGAAAAGCACAAATAACCAAACCACCTACAATTACAGGAAAACACTTGGACCCATTTACCACTTAGGAGAATTCGTACCATTCTGTCCCTATCCAGCTTTTCAACTGCAGGATGACTTCAAAGCTAATGAAGAGACAGTCTTCAAATATCTGGAGAAAGTTAAGTCTAAACTGGAGATATTTAGGCATTTAAACTAAGGCAAATACACGACATCAGTCTCAAGGCTTATAGAACCTGTTTTGTAGGACTTTTTCTACAACATATTACATCATCTTTTTGAGGGCTAAAACAGTTATATGTCACCACAAGAACGCAAGATCCTCCAAAGAAACAGGCAAACAATTTCAATGTCTGTTGGATTCTATGATTATATAGTATGTATGTTACCCCATAACATGATAACTAAGCATAACAGTCCTTTTTTGAATTCCTATTAGCTCAACCAAAAATTTGCATCACTTTTTAACAAAATCATTGACCCCTAAATAAACGTAAAATGACCTTTGGTACCATTTTTGTACTTTTCACCCCATAATTCCAAAATGTTTAGTCATAAATAGTCTAAACTACACCTTTTTGGAACCTTTATGATCAGACGAATAATGTGGCATATTATGGTTCAATATGATTGGAGCATATTTAAATGACTGCTGTGTAATACTTTATTGACCCCTACTTGGCTATAGGTACCACTCTGGGATGGTTATAGATTTTTTTCGTCGCACATAGTATACTGAGGCTGGATTGCAAATGTTGCTTATTCACCTTAGGTGGTACCGAAAACCTGCTTGGCCCACATATAGTTTGAGAGAAGTCTACCCTGAGAAAAACAAGTTTTGTTGAAACAATGGTTATTGCCTCCACCAAGGAGGTTATGTTTTCATCGGCGTTGGTTTGTCGGTTTGTCTGCAAAATAAGTCAAAAACTTATGAACGGATTTTGCTGAAATTTTCACAGGTGTGTATTATGACAGGTAACAAATCATTAAATTTTGGTGGTGATCCAGATCAGCCTCTGGATACAAAAAAATACAAAAAAATCCGGATTTTGCCATTGACTTATAATGGAGTGATTTTTTAAAAAATCGTATCTTGTAAAATATACATCCCATTTACTTTTAAAAATTCTGGTAATAGAGGGATGTTATATAGCTACTGTCTGAATTTTCTTCTGGATCTGATCCAGAATGACGTCAGGGAAAAAAATTGTAAATTTAACACTGGAAATCCCATTTACGGATTGAAAAATCAATTAAAAATACAAATCATATCCGATTCGCTTTTACTTCAAAGACAAAAAAAATACTGGTTCAATGAACAAATA
>CABFOU010251439.1:0-10829 GCA_900660325.1 Opsanus beta
ATAAACAACAGATAAGAACAGTGAGGGGACAAAATAACGAAGTGACCAAAAAGAACTAAAACAGAACTGAGGCAACAAAAGAGAGATGAACCAAATAATGTAATCAGTGACAAATTCCAAATAACCAGATACTGCAATCATAATCAAAGTGAATAACTAATAAACCGTGAACAGACAAACGAGACGTGGGGGCAAGACATGGGTTGAAGACAAGACGTGGATCAAAGACAAGATGTGGATCAAAGTGAGGGGAAGGCAAACAGTGAGTGGACAGACATGGTGTGACATGAATCGGAACATGAAATGGGGAACATGACATGGATCAAGGATTAACATGACAAGAAAAGGCATGACGTGAAACAAGGGATTTCATGGCTTGGACATGGATCAAAGATAAGAGCTAGGGGAAGACATGACAAAACCAAAGCATGGGTCAGGGCAATGATCTGGGGTCAGGACGGATCCTGACAGTTATCAGTCGGAAACCAAGTGCCAAAAAGCAATGACAAATTGTGCATAGCAGAGATAACCAATGTTCTGTGAAAGTTATCTGAAAAAAAATTCAGAAACCAAAAAAGTTGAAAAAACAAACAAACCTGACAATATCACAAAAAACAAAAAAAACTTTGATTCAAGTGCATTAACTAAACACATACTCCTGACATTTGATCACATCTAATTTAGCTTATGAAAAGCCACTTCTAACAGGACTTTGACCTTGTTTTCAAGGTAAAAATTTATGGAATTGGAAACTAGTGTTGGCGGAGATTTGTGCTCTACGAGCGCAGTGCTCTAGTTTTCTGGCTTCTTCCCACTCTCTCACCCTCCTTCCAAGCCCTCCCTCTCCTTGCACTACAAACACTCATTACAAGTCATGTAGTCTGATAAATCTAGCACCAGTATTTCACGTTAGATAATTAAGAAAGCCAGTGGGGAGGTTCATAAAATAAACATTAGTTCATTGCAGTTTTGTTTAAGTAATAGATGTCATTATTTTGAAAAAAGACTACACAGGACAGATCATTCAGCTGTTATGAAAAAGGGTTGACTTATTAAATCAAAGTTTTGAAATGAGATGTTTTGCCCTCAGATTATCTTGAATTATCTAACCCCTTAGTAAAGTCCTGTTTCGGCCCTGAGGCCCATTGGTGCTGCTGCTTATCTTTGGATTCTTTAGCATGAAGCAGATAAGCGTCAACAATTCCCCCTGGTTGGGAAACTAGTCCTTGGTGGGCCCCAGCCAATGAGTACCCAACTAGGTGGACTGGACAGCGCAGATGAAGTATCTTGTCGAAGTACACAAACAGGGAACATCAGTGGGAAATTATGCCCATGTATCTTTGTAAGGTAAGATAATATTAAATGGATTAAAAGGTAGCTTCTGCATGGTTCCTCTTCCCTTCTTTCCTGCTGTGCCATGTCAACCTGGGAGTGCTTCTGACATAACTAGGTCTTGCTGTGTGCTAAAACAGCAGCTCCACAATCTTCCCTGAGGCAGCTCCTGCAGGCTGAGTCCAACGTGAAGCCAATGACATCCACACATTTCATCACTTGTGATGGCGTATTTGCTGATTTCTAACTGACAACTCATGAAGTAATGTAAGTAAAGTAAATTGAGACTAATGAGCAGCTCTATATATAAAATATGGTCCAGTAATACTTTGCTGTTCAGTGTCTCACAAATTTGTCTTGTGTCCTTTGTGCCACATAAAACAATTCAGCTTGAGCAGAAAAAACAAACATTAAAAATGGAACTGTGGTATCCAGACATACACACACCCTGGAAGAGTACACCAAAATCCCATAATGGCTATGCTCACAGTCATGTTCTCAGATTAAATAAATAATGACAATAACTGACAAAGACAGATACAATAATCAAACTGTACAACATGGCGCAGGTAAGAAATGCTCTGGCTTACTGGTCGATTGGATGACACCAAGGGTGTTACAGCAATAGCCAAACTATAGTGAAAAACAAGCAATTATTCAAGAACGCATCCATTATTAAGGGTTAAAGCATTATGTTGGCAGATTTCCTAATTACTGAAGGAGTCCCTACCATCTGCACAGTTGCTGTTTAATGACTGAACCTGACCCTGACCTCTGAACTCCCAGTGGAAGTGGATTGAAATATAAAGAGAGGTGCATTTGGCACAGAGAGTTGTCCTTGTTACCGGTTTGTTTTTTTTTTTTCATCTCCATGTTGTCATCTTATGGAGTAATACACCTATGCTGAGTATGGTGGTTATATTTGGAGCTTTTTACTGTTTTGTATGGACAAGTACAGTCAGAGAAACAGACCACTTACGCACCAACTACCACTGCTGTTGTTGTTTTTACAATCCCCTCAAGCCTAAATAAAATGAAATAAATTTTAAAAAATCACCTTTTAAAAAGAGTGTGCAAAGTAAAAAAGGGACTTTGATATTTAGTCTTCACATGTTATTTTTTAGAAGAAGGTTTAAAAAAGAAAGGATATGTGTGTCTCAGAAGCAATATTGGGCAAGTATGATAAAACAAATGTGTTTTATTCATAAATAAGTGAGCAGGTTTTCAGCAAAAGGCCCAAATGTAGAACTATAAACTGCTACTCGTACAACACTGCTGTAAAATCCATCACAGTCAGCCACGTTTCCACTACATGGGCAAAAAATTAGGTGGCCGCAACTACAACTTGTACAACATAGCAGGAACACAGCAGAAACTATTAAGGACATGGTATGATCTTCAAGGAAATGGAGGATGTATACATTTGGGCATGTGGAGGTCAATGAAATTTGGGCAAAAATACATTGTAAGGACGTGGATGTGGTTAAATCAGGGTGCACTAAGAAATTAAGGCTGTAGTAATGACTGTATTGATATAGTAATGATGAACCTAAAACCTAGTAGGGACTTCATTGACATACTACAAGCGTGGCATGGACAGGCTCACCGAGCAGCAGTTTCAAGTTGTCGCTTTGCATGTGCTTACTAGAAAAATGTCCAGGTTGCTGTCCATTGTGCTGAAATGCAGCCATTCATCCTGCCTTTTTGGACATAGAAAAAAAAGTCCTCTACCTCCTCATACAAATTGAGGTTTGCTTCAAAGCATGTGCCCACCTGCACAGAGCATATTTGACTGTGCATTTAAATAGAAGCAGGCGTGTTTGGTCAGAGAGATTGTTTTTGGACATTTATTGTTGAAATGAGATGGGGATACAAGAAAACTTGCCAAATGAACAACAAAGACCAGCAAGTGATGCAATATTGATGAGAGATGCAGCGAACATGTGGTAAGGGCATGGTAAGCACATAGTGCAGTCTGATTGGTCACAGTAAGAACCAGAGCCGTTTCTTGCTATATGCAGACTATGCAAATGCATTGGGCACCACAAGCCACTAGGGGGCCCCAAAGCTGAATGTTCAGCCCCATCTCCCTAACTGTTCAAAAGTTTCATCCTGATTCGCAAATTCTGGGTGTTCATAGTCTTAACAGCGTCAGTCATGTTCTAACGTTTTTAGTGAGTACGGCTTGAAACTTGTTTGATCATGCTGCATTTGTTGCGGTTCCTCTGGCCGTGGGTGCAGCTTCTTATTTTCCTTTTTTGAGTGGATTGCCAGGTCTGCACTTTATGAGCCAGCCTCTTAGGGGGCAAGGCAGATTAAGCTATTTCATCCCATTTTTGCACTGTTTTGGATTGTGGGCCATCATAGTAGAACACTACCCTGTGGAACAGGGGTGTTATATGCTTAAAAATAAATGTAGGTTGTTGTTGTTGTTGTGCAGATGTCTGCTATGCCATCGTCCAGTGGAAGTTGTTTCTCAGATATTTGCCACTTAACATTACGTTTAGATTACTTATGATTAATTTATTAAGTATAGTGTGTATTTTATAGGCCTCTAATTAGAAGTGTGCTACTGCCTCATAAATAACACTAGTTATTTATAGCACACAAGACTGTGATGTTAAAAATACTGATTTACTAGTATATTTACTACTACACTAGTAGTAGTTTGGTTTTTGGTTTATGTTATAGAGTTTTACGTTTCCTTTAAAAATACAACACAAGCATTATTTTAAGTGTTGGTTTGTTCAAAATAGATGCTGGCTTATTGCATTTTTATTCTATGTTGATTTCTTTTTATCATGGTCAATGGCCAAACAAACAGTAACAGATCCAAAACAGTCCTGAAGGGGCTGGAGTGTTACATGTAAAGTTCCTTACTAACCCCAAGATTAGTAGTGTTCTTACAAGCTTGTTTGCCTTTATTGTTTGCACATTGATATGTAAGTAAGTAAGTAACAGCCTAATTTATTTTCTGTTGATCCTGGGTTTGGCCCACTTCATTTATTTATTTAGTTTTAGTATTTAGTTTTGGGGTGTAAGAATTTGCGTTGCTGTGAAAATTTTAGTTGTGTTCTGGCTTGTAAAATTTAAAGCAAACATTTTTTTTAAAAAACACAGGATTGCTGTTTTCTTTGTATAATCCATTTTTATCAGTTGTCTTGCTTGAGTGGCTCAATTTAAGATGTTTAATTTTAATATGAGAAATTATCATGACTGCAGCCTGTTTTGCTCATGAAGTGTAACAGATTGTGACATGTTCATGGATCATCTGATGGATTAGGAATCTCTCCAATGTAGTTTGGCAAACTAGGGGCCCCCAAGCAGTATCTTGCATAGAGCCCCCACAAATCTAGAAACGGCACTGGCAAAAACATTGTAAAAATGCAGTGAATGTGATACACATGTGATCATGTGAGTGATGAGAAATCAGTGGGAACATGTGAGATGCTGTGAAACTTGACAGGGACATAATATGAGCTTGAAAACTGCACATTTTCCATTTTGACAACATCCAACTTCATCAAACTTTTCAAGACACAGTGTGTCTTCATGGTGTTCGTCTGACTGAGATGGGGGCCTTAAAGTGCATATCACTGGTAAATAAAATGTCAAATGAGCTGACTATTCTAAATAAATAAAGAATTATGAAAATAATTATGTACTGTGTTTTATATTTGGTGCCATATGCCCTGAAAAATTAAGTCATAAGCATGGGGAATTTAGCCCTATTTCACCTGCAGCTGATAAACACTCAGAAACGAGAACCGGTAAGAAAGGTAGATTTCGATGACAACATGTAAGGCAACGCCCATTCAGACATTAGTGAACCGAATGAGAAAACCGGAATGTTTTTCAGTTCAAAATCAGTATTTTTTGTGGACTTTGACTGTGAATACATCAAAATGGTGAACAGGTGTGTTTTGGGAGGATGCAGCAACAGCACTCGTGATGTTTATTAGGTGGACAGTTTTCTCAAAGATAAGATTCTGCAGAGGAAAGTGTGAGCTTTTTTTTAAGTGCCTCTCAGACAAACTGCAGAAATGAAGCAGAGTGCAGCATGAAAATGGTCTTCCAAAAAAATGGCTCTAACCACGGATTCTACCCTTTCCATTCGTGAAGCCAGGAGAACTCTAACAAAGCATTTCTTCTCCCGAAAGCGTGCAGCTGGCTGTGTTGGTGGTTTGTGCTGCTGTGTTGCACCATGCTAAGCTAAGCTGCTATGAGTGGGACACTGGTGAGTCTCGCGGAGGAAGCCGGATCTGTGATCATGGAGAGTCTGAGACAATGTGATGGTGAGTGACGACGGTGATAACTGTTAACAGGAGAGTTGTGACGTGGACCAGCTCCCAGCAGTTTGTTATCGGTGTGCATACTATGGACTAAGATAAGATAAGATCAGTTACCAGTAAGCTGTAACATAGCGGTACGCTGACGTCCCGTAATGATTCTGGGTTAAAATGGTTATTAATCTGTTGTGCATTTTTCAGATGCACTCTGGTTTATTTTACTTGTATCAGCTTTATCGGTGCCCCAACAAGTTGAAGAATTGAAAGAAATTATTTATAATCTGGTATGTAATTTTTTAAACCATAGTGTTGACTGGACTGAAATATACCTTTTAAGTAGTGTGTCTGTTTTGTAGATTGTGTTTTCTACAGTGGCAGCCAACGCTACCCTAAAAGTTATCTTTGATAAATGCTAATCTGCTGAAACTGAAAAGTTAACTGTGACAACACAAACTCAATAAATTGCTAAAACTTGGAGCTGAAGCTATAACTGCTAACTTTTATTATATGAAATAGATTTGGCTTGTTTTTGGCGGGGGCTCTAAACCCCTAAAAATAAACCTACAGGGCTGAAATTTTAATATGATGAAGTGTAAACATGGAGGTTCCTAAAAAGATTCAGCAGGCCAAGATCAGATGATGATCAAGATGGACATAAATAATTAAAAGAACAAATGAAATTAAACATCACTTCCCATTCAACAAGCAGTTCATTCACTGCATAGAAATGATGAAAAAAGAAATATTAAGAAATAAAAATGCACATGGAAAATCATTTTAATAGTCTAATGAATGCATTTATTGTGCCTTGATGTCCTGCTCCTTCATCTCCTCAAGGTGATGCTTGCTGTTGTCACACAACGTGTTGATTTCGCTTCCTGGATCTGTGTATAAGTTCCAACAGGAACAAATATGTATGACTGTCAGCCTTACAAACATTTCTGGCCAATCAACTTTATTTTTTTTTTAAAAAAAGGTAGCTGACTTCAAGTTAGCCAAACTAATTTAGTTAATTGGTCTGCTAATGGTTTTATGCTAATGGTAGGTAATTTGCTAATGAAAAAGTTAGCTTTGGTAAGTAGCTGTTACCTGATTAGCTGAAATGTGCCCACCACTGGTTTGAGCATATGATTGGTTAATCAATTCTTTACTGCTGCTGTCTTTGTGCCAAAGTGCCTTTGAGTGTGTCACTGCATCACAAATTGCTCTATGAGTTCTCAGGTCAGTCCCTGGTATCAGTATGTGAAGTGTGACTGTGAGTCATTTTGAATAAAAGTGTCAAATGCATGAATATGATACTAAAAGCAGTAGTTTTGTCATGGCTACTGCGTTTCTGGATACTGCATGTCTGTATACTTGCTATAGCATACTGTATGTGAAGCTGAACATTTCAAGGTGAAACAAAGAGCTCTAGTCAATCGCGAGAACAATGCCATCTCTTTTTGCACTCCAAACGTAATAGTTTTATCTTGACAGTGTGGAGATGAGAACAAGTGAGGACACATCTTCTTCTCTCGTTCTCTATCAGTGATGTGCACGCCTGTATGTGTGCGTGCATTTGCATCTACACAGCGTTTCACTTCCTGTGCAGTTTCTGATTTGGTGCCACTTTTCTTCTCAGTCGCTCCGCAGAGCTTTACAAACAACAGCATTTTTTTTCCCCCCTCTCTTTTTCCTTCTGTAAGATGTGGCTCTCTCGCATTCTGCTTTCTCTTCAGCTTGTCATTCCCTCTCTTTTGCTTTATTTTCCTCTGATGCACCAGCTCAGCTGACACACAAGAGCATCCGAGCAGAGCACACTTGTGTGTACTGCAGCCCGTGTCGGTGTGACTGCCCTGCAGTGAACAGTGAAACTACTGCTAAACTACTGCAATTTGTCAAGAGCAGAGAGGTGTGGGCCTTGAGGCCCACAGGAAAGCAGAGGAATAAGAGACTCAACAACTAAAAGAATTTAGTATAAAATTCCTAATGATGTTATATAACACATACTCGATAAGATTATCGCCAGGGTGTAGGAAACACCAGGAGGATAGGACACTTCGTCAACACTCCTTCAGTGTGTGCATGTGTTGACTTTGACGAAGAGCGGTCAGGACCTCTTTGTTGACTGAGCATTTTATGTGTGCGTGTAAACAGCAGCCCACCCTAACATCAGAAGGGAACTCATTATTAAAGGGGGACTGCGTATAAATTATCTGCTGCTGGCCCGACCGAACTAAATAAAGACAACAATGTCACAGTGCGGTCACAGGGTGAACGACTACCAAGCGAGTGATGAATGTCTCTCTTTCATTCTATCTGCACTCCTCTTCTGGCACGGCACTGTGTGTAGATTAATTCAGGGACGCAGGAAGACTGAAAGACAGAGATGAGTGTGATGTGTTTTGGACAGCCACAGACGTCACCTTTCCAAAGCACACACTGCCAAGTATGAACCTGTACGCAGCCACGCCATAACGCCACAGGTGAACACAAAGATTGTGGACGTGCTTTTCCATGATATTACAGAAAACAAATCATGTCATAAAGCTCTGATTCTCAAACTGTTGGGTGGGCCCTGCTTGATGGTCACATAGCCTTGCGGGGGGATGAATGACTGTAAATACTAAATGAATTAAATCAAGCTGATTCATGTAGGAATAGTTTTAAAAAAAACACACTTTTCGAATGTGCAATCCAAGCAAGACTCTAATGAGCGAGCTTTATTCCAGCAACATGATATTTAATGTGCTAACGAAAAGCCTTTTGACATGGAGGTTTAAAACAAATCTAATGGTCTTCAAGTTGGAAAATATTATTTCAGTAAAACGGACTCTTCATCTCACTGTTTTACAGAATATTACTAAATAACCTGTTGAATTCAGTGTGGCTGTTGTGCTTTTCAATTTATTTGTTTGTTTGTTTTTCAATTACAAAAGCACTCAGCACCACCGCATACCACAGGCCATTCAACCATATGTTTGATTTCTTCAAAAATGTATTCGTGAATAACAGTTTATTTTATTATCATTGTGATTTAATGAAGAGAGAAAGTGATGACTGGGAAGAACTTAAGGAGTCATGAGGTCACTGAACAGAGGTGTTTGGCTGATATCATTGTGGGAGAATGGTTTGGTTTCGGTGCGGAAGGTCCCCTCTATATATAGATTAGATTGGAAGGAAAGTATATTATGAGACATCATAATGTAACCAGGCGGGCAGTGGTGGTGGCAAAGTGGTTAGTGCGCTTGGTTTCAGTGTGGCAGGCTCCTGGTTCAAACCCTTGCCACATTTCTCCATGTAGCGTGGAGTTGTGTCAGGAAGGGCATCCGGCATAAAACTTGTGCCAAATCAAAATGCAGATCCACCTTGGATCTGCTGTGGTGACCCCGAGTGAGAAGAAGGGAGCACCTGAAGGGACTTACTTATTGCGGGAGAATGACGGTCCAAGTCTTGAGGGTACTGGGGCCTAATTTATAACCATTGCACACGCACAAAATGGGACCTAAAAGATGCACTAGACAATTTTAGCACATGCATTGTGATTTATAAAAACAAATGAGACGGCAAAATGTTTACAGATATACGCAAACTGTGACCCATGTGTACAAACATTTAAGAGAGGGTGAAAGTCTGAGTGGCGGCTTTATTCTATATATAATGATGCTATGCAAGTGAGTTATAACTCTTACATTTATTCATTTTCTATACCCACTTACTCCAAACAAGGGTCACCAGGGGGAGGGAGGGGGGTGGCTGGAGCCAATCCTAGCAGTCATGGGGCATAAGCTACCCGCCCCCACCCTTCCCCATGTCACCCCAAATTTCATGATACCATCACGAAAATCTATTATATTTCGTGACCGTATCATGAAGTAATAGAATAATTCAATTCAATTCAATTTATTTTATTTATGGTATATAGCGCCAAATCACAACAAAGCTGCCCCACGGGGCTTCACATGGGTAAGGTCTAATCTTACCAACCCCTCGGAGCAAGCACACAGGTGACAGTGGTAAGGAAAAACTCCCTCTGGCATTCTTGAGGAAGAAAACTCAAACAGACAAGACTCAGAGATGTGACCCACTGCTTAAGCCATTCTAACAATTACAAAGTTACAAGCAGTTACATGATAGTGCAAAGTCCAACATTAAGGCCAAGCCGACATAGTCCCAGATTAGTCCCATATCCCTATCACTGGCAGTGGCACTTCAGGGTGTCATTGTGGAATGCGGTGGACAGGATCCGCCATTCATCTTGTGGCACTGGTCAGACCTTGACCACTTGCCCAGCCACAAGGCACTCAGCTTCCTCAGTTCTGGCAACAAATCAGATTAAATCACTTTTCGTGATGCCATCACAAACTTGGAGTGAGATCGGGCTGGCATGAGGCAGGGTACAGTCTGAACAAGAAGCCAGTCTATTGCACATTCATACATTCAGTTCAACTTAGTAACAAACGTCATATTACTATTGTTACATGTGATATTTAGTAATAATTATTCCAGAGTGACTGTTCAGTTGTTAAATACATCAGCTGACTGAGATCTTACATTGTACCACAGGTTTATTAATTCATCAGTGCACCACAGCTGCTGAAATGTAAATATAGCCCCTGGTGCTTCCTGTCTTACTGTGAGTCTTGGATGCTAACCAGTGACCTAAGGTGACAACTGGATGTCTTGGGTACTAGGTCTCTTCAGAGGATTCTTGGGTACCGCTGGAAGGAGTTTATGTCAAACGAATGGTTGCTTAGACTCAAATGAAGTGTACCACTTGGGTAGTGAGAGAACATGAGCCACAACATTTTTGCCATGTTTCTCTTAAGCCCCTTTCACACCGGGCCGGCATACAGTTTCGTTATGCTGCGTATCGAGTACGCTGGAAAATCGCGCAGATTTGGCTTAGTCTCTGCGTGGGCTGGCGTTTGATGACGTATAGTTGCATTCCTAGGATTGTACAGTTACATATGGTTGCTTATTGTTTGCGTATGTAGTCCTTGCCGCTATATAAACCTAGTTTTCTGTCTCTCAATCCATTACTGCCTGCTGTCCAAAACACATTGCTGCTCTTGGAATTACAGTGGACTGTAACCTCAATGGACCCCCACGCCAGCCCGCATTTCATAGTCCCGTGACGAAATAAAACAAAACGAATCCGTGCTCCTGTCACGAAAATGTGATGCTTTTCGTGACAGTAGCCCTGTCACGAAACGTAAGAAATGTACA
>CABFOU010251499.1:0-10390 GCA_900660325.1 Opsanus beta
GGCTACTCACAATTCCTCACTTGTCCTGCTGAGAATGGGTTCAAAACCAAAAAACTTGCTGAAAGATACTGCAGTCCCAACGTTATTTGACTTCAGTAAGTGTGTAAACGCGGGGCGAGCCACAGCCAAAGTCTTAGTCTTACCTGTTACGCCATTTCAGTCGGATCCATCATTACAACCTGATGAAAACGTATCCACGTAACGCATCCTGATTTTGGACAACGACGTCTGAAAATAGTTCCTTGTCGTGACTGAAGGAATGTGGCGTTTTAAAAGAAGTCCCTGCTGTGTTTTCAGCCTGAACCAGAGAATGCGGGCGTTTTGTTCCACAACAAAAAAATGAACTTATTTTAAAAGTTAAAGCGTCACAGCGCCTCATTCATTCATGTGATGTCAGCATTTATCACAGGCATCAGTTGACTCTTCCCGCAATGACAATAAATCCCATGGTCCACCAAGACCAAAATAAAATAAAAAAATCTAAAAAATGTTAAATTACTCTGTTTGGCGTCCGTGTAAGAAGTGAAAGAGGTGCACAGCTTACGGCTTCCAGTAAATAAACACATTACCCCACACGCTTACGTCACACTACCGGTTTGAATGCAGCGCCTCTAGTGGTGATTTATTTTTAGGGAATATGTTTAGCGTGATAATTATTAATAGAAAACCCTAATTTTGAAAATAGCTGTAAATATTAGTTTTACTTACCACTTAGAATGATACTATTATACCAAAAAATTTACAAGAGGTCCCTTTTAATTATTAAGCTATTTCTTATTTTTTTAAATATATATACACTGCATTTTCCGGAGTATACGTTTACTAGTTTTGGAGGTCCTGCGATTTCCCTCCAGTATGACTTGTATACCAAAAAAAAACCATGTGTTTGTTGTTAATAATAGTAATTAAAATAACTATTTATATAGGACTTTCTCAGGAATCAAGGCACTAAACAACAAACAAAAGTTCAATGACAAAATAATAAAAGCTAATAATAAAAAGTACACAACAAGAATGCACACAAATCCCAAGTTAAAGATCTTATGACACAGAAAAAGGCGCGACTTATGCTCCGGTGTGACATATACATTTTTTTTTCCTCTTCAAGAGGCACTTTTTGACAGGTGTGAGTTATACTGCAGTGCAACTTATAATACGCAAAATATGGTGTGTGTGTGTATGTATATTATTACATTTTTACATTTATGAGGTGTACCAATGGCTTATTTTCTTAGAAAACCAAAATGTTTACTGACATTTTTATTCAATAAGTTACCATAATGCATCAGTAATTCATTACTATTCATCCAAACGACTAACCGTCTTGACCCATTCCATTTAGTGTACATTGTGTGCTGTATACTTGCTATTATCTGATACACAACACCAGTGAGAATAAAGTGCCCTTCGTAGTACGACTTGGCAGAGGTTCACACACATTAAGGATCATTAAGGTAGCAGACAAAAACCTTTTTTTAATGAAACTGAGGAAAAGCGCTCAGCCTCTCGTTGTGGAGGAGGGTGGGCAGGGTGATGAGTTGCAGCGTGCGAAGGAGCCCGGTTTCATTTCTTCTTGTAACACCCTAATGACTTTATTGTTTCATTCTTATCCAGCCTCCAGAAGCTATTACCATATAAACACCTGTGTTATCAGAGCACCTCAAACAATTTCCTGGATAATTTAACAAAGATGCGATCGCAGATTCGGTATGAGCTGGTGTGACTTATGAGTGTGTACTTGTGTGTGAGCATTTTGAAATATCTATTGGGCTTTTCTGCAGGGAGTTTGTGTTTGTGAGTGGATTCTGTGATGCTCATTTGGTGGCGTGCGCGCACAGATCTTAAACCTGCTGGAATGAGGCTGCAGCTGGCTGCTTTTCAGCTCCAATTCCAGAGGAAAATATGTCTGAGTTGCCTTAAATGGAGCCTGTTTTTGGTGAAGAGGGGACAGACGGGATGTTCTGCATCGCCATCGTGCCTCACACAACCTGTATCAAAACCCCAGTGAGGCAAACAAAAAGGGAACGCTTGCATAACGTTAAGAGCCTGATGTTACCCTGCACAAACAGACTTCTCTCACTTTTTCATCCCACCTCTTTCTTTCTTTAACTCGCTCTATCCTTCCCCCTCAGTCACAGGGGCTGGATTGTTCTGTTGAAGCTTGGCAGAAGCCACGGATGGGAAAAGTGCAGGGGAGGCGGCGAGCACTTCCTGCTGCCCTGAATCAGAGTTAACCTTCACCGGGGCCACAATGGCTTCTCGTTAGCAAAACCAGCCCACATGCAGGCAGACTGTCACCAGCCGTGTTCCTGTTTGCTGACCCCTTTTTGTCTTTCTCTGTCTTCTCTCCAACTCCATGTCCGACTTCTGATGAACACACGTGCTGACAGCCAGAAAAACGAGCGTGCACAGACGCGCAAGCGTGGAGTGTGTGTGTGTGTGTGTGTGTGTGTGTGTGTGTGTGCAGCAAAGTGACATCAAGCAGGTCTTTCTCCTCTGACACATAACGTCACACGAATACCTCTGCAAAACAACGAGAATGACTCCACCCGCCCACCTCTGTGCGCCATAAAGAGGTAGATTCATGCTTGTCAGTGCCATGGAGATAAGCCATGAAATAATATGTGAGGCCAAGAGATTACAGGGAACAAGAGCGAATTTGACGAAATGAGTCACCAAAGTCGATACCGAAGATAAAACGCGGTGGAAGTAAAGGGTTTCTCCTGTTCTTTCCTCTCGCTGGCTAAAAACAAGCATGAACGACGGTAGTCCAGGAGAAAATAAAGCATTGATTTTGCACACTGCTCCTCTCCGTGGCAGAGGACTCCGATCAATAGGCTGAAGTAATACTCTGCCCAAGTTTAATGCTTGAGCTGTACAGAGGCAGACAAGTGCTTTGTCTGGAAATTAGTCCTTTTTATTACGTTAGCGCCGCTCTTTGATGGCAAAACACAAGCAACGTGCCGTGATGCATGTGACAACATCACGAACAAGAACAACAATGTTGTCATTGGTGCCCGGTCACTCGAGGGCGATCAGCAAAAAAGCAATGACACCGTAGTCAACGGTTCATCTCGATCAATGGAGGAAGTTATACATGTTTGCCACTTTGTAGGATCATCACAAAAGAAATGCGGAGGGAGGGGTCATTCTGCCAAAGTGAAACCTGCCACATGACCCCCAGGTATCAAAGAGCACACGCAAATGTTTCTTGTGAACCCACAGAAGTAAATACCTATGCCGACCTGTGAAGCTGTAGTCGTGCTCAGGAAGAAGCTCTAACAAAGACTTTCTCTTCCTTCTTCTGAGTTTAGTCCAAAGTGACTGTTACAGGCAGAATAAATGATGTTCTTCAACGGGAATCGATGCCGACAAGAGGGTTGATATGATTTTCCTGCCTACCTGCCTGTCAGAGGTGTGTTCACACAGTGTCCTTAATAACAGGTCAGGATGTATTGGCCACACTACACCACGGCCAGGCAGGCCACTGCTCCGTCCCCACTTCCTACAAGTAGCCATCTCTCTTACACAGCCAGATGATACATGGGTGTCCCCTTGTTTTCCAGTTGGTGGGATCCTCAGCACCCTCTCACAGGATCATGTCCACAGAAGGGCGCCATATACCCATCAGAGGTGGGTAACTCCAGCTTTTGTGAGTAAAAGTCCAACCAGATATTTGTTCCAACCATTCACTAAACCAGCTGATTCTAATTAGTTTAACTCTTCAGGCAGGAAGATGAGCTAATCAGTGAAATCATCTGTTCTAGGTGCACAGGTACAAGAAACATATGGTCAGGCTTTTACTCACTGAAGCTGGGGTTCCCCACCTCTGATGTCCATATAATTTTTTAGGTCATGTTCCCTCATAATGCAAGTAGTACATCTTATCTAAGTCTCTGTAAGTAACTATTATTTTGAACAGTTACTTAGTCATTCCAGCAGCACCCAAGAAATCTCCAGAGAGACCAAGTAGCAAAGACATCCCGTCTTCGCTTCAGGTCATTGGTTACTGTCAAAGTTTCACAACCATACAGTAAGACTGGAAGTGCCAGGACCCTAAAGACTTGGACCCTCATTCTCCTGTAAAGGTATGAGCATCGCCAAACACCTCTGTCCAGCAAACTGGTAACTCTAAGACCCCAGTGACTGAGCATCACTACCAAGACATTTGATTCTATCTCTACAAGTTTGCCTGGTTGTCTCCCTAGGGAGGTCTTTCAAGCACGTCCAAAAGTTAGGACGGCCCAAGGAATATCCAGGACATGCTGGAGGGATTATATTTCCCAGCTGGCTTGGGAATGCCTTGGGATCCCCAGGAAGAGTTAGAAGACTTGACCGAAGATAGGGACGTGTGGACTGACCTCCTTGGTCTACTGCCACCACGACCCAGATAAGCCACAGAAAATGAACAAATGAATGAGTTCAACACTTCAAGTTCAACACTTTCATCACAAACGGATACCTTTCTGATGGGTGAGTCCAGGAAGTCAATGAAAACCTGGATCTCAGTCTTTATCCAGAACAATCACAAACATTTACTGATTAAGCAGTACAGGTGCAGAAAAGATTTTGTCTGGAAATGATTTCATTTTATTACATTAGTGTAGGACCTTAAAAGCATAAACCAGCCTCAAACGTTTGGCAGTGAAACAACAGAGCACTGGGGAGGTAAAGCATGTTCTTCTCTACAAGGGATAATTTGTTCAGGAAATTGTTGACATATTATACATATTTCTTTGATGTCTCTTTTCAACTCTTGCTAATTAAAATATATACCAGGTCTGGCAGATTGCATAGCAGGTATTTTGTCTCACATTTGTGTTTTAGTGTATATTTCATACAGTTTTCATTTTAATCAAAACAAGTCATAGACCTGTTAGAACATCTTACAAATCGGTGTGCTGATTAAACCAAAACTGTCATGAATAATATCAGATAACTTGTTTTGGGGGTGGCACGGTGGATTAGTGGTTAGCACTGTTGCCTCACAGCAAGAAGGTTGTGGGCTTGCTTCCCAACTGTGGCCTTCCTGTGTCGAGTTTGCATGTTCGCCTCGTGTTCACGTTGGTTCCCTCCAGGTACTCCGGCTTCCCCCCACATCCAAAAACATGCAGG
This sequence comes from Opsanus beta, assembly GCA_900660325.1. Taxonomy (NCBI): domain Eukaryota; kingdom Metazoa; phylum Chordata; class Actinopteri; order Batrachoidiformes; family Batrachoididae; genus Opsanus; species Opsanus beta. Next base: position 5,116 of record CABFOU010251499.1, read on the forward strand.
TTAGGTGAACTGGAGACTTTAAATTGACCGTAGGTGTGAATGTGTTTATCTGTGGTCCTGTGAAAGACTGGTGTCCTGTCCAGGGTGTACCCTGCCTTACACCCTAAGACTGCTGGGATAAGCTCCAGTCCCCCCATGACCCTTGATTGGAGTAAGCAGGTATAGAAAATGAAAGAGTGAACTTGTTTCGGTATCACTGAACAAGTATTTCTAGTCATATGCAAAAGAACGCATCTCCAGTCATTCCTTGTCCTTTAGTAAGTAGGCACGTTTCCATTACCCTACAAATTGCCCAGAAATATGTTTAACGGAAACATGTGTAATTCAAAAAACTGTAATATCGGAAAAAGTTTTTCGCTCACATGAGGAAGTTTTTCACAGGATTTGAAAAAGTGGAATGGAAGCACACATGAAACCTAAATCACACATTTTGTCAACTGACATGAACACGTGTCACGTCATACAGAAAACATCACATCACATTCTAAAATGCACAACACGGTACGTGTGGACAAGTAAGACAGCTTGATGACATTACAGCAATATTGTATTTAAAACAAAAAACCCCCCAAAAAATGGTAATACTTTCCGGGGCTTGTCTTTCCATCACCTGGACTACTGGAATTACAGTTCTGGTGAGAGCCTCCACATTACGCCATTAAGCCACACATTAGAAAAGTGTTTTATATCATCACATGGCACATTATGTCATCACATTCATTGGCATCTGTGACGTTCATACCCCAGATTCCGGTTATAGACTGAGATCTTCCTGGATACATATCCGTAAAAATAACAAACTGGCTTTCCTCAGGGTACTTAGTAAATTGTGTCAGTCCGACTGCCATCTTGACCCTACATCACTAATCAGGGTGAGATTAACACTCACTCACTGCGCTGTGTGGAAAACCTTTGGAGCTGTGCTCTCATCACTGGTTATGGTCACATTTGTAGAAGTTAAGATATGGCTTAGGATGGCAGTCATATGGAGTGCGCCAAAGGTTTGACAAAGAGATACAGTCACTCATGCAAGCAAGAGTGAGTCAAGATTATCCTCGGCCTCCTGACACAGTCCTGAGGGCGAACCTGTTATGCTGACATTATACACTGAGAAAAATTTATTAAAGGCATTGCTAATGAGGCAGTACCAGAGCATGTGAGGAATCTGAACAATCAGAAGAGAAAGTTCCCAGTAAAAAGTTTAATTTCCTGAAGACTCGCTTTTCCTTTTAAGGCGCCTCCAAAGGCAGAGAGAAAACCCCGCGCCACCTGTAAAATGTTAAAAAGCGTTGACCCGAAGATTTGAACACTCGTTAAAGTTTCAAACGTGCAGAATTCTCTGAGATCCCCTTCTCTCAGATGTTTGCCTCTATGTCAACCAAATGGTGCATCACGTTCAGGAAATTAGCCAGTTCCTGTCGGAGGAAGAGAAAAAAAGCCGCAGAGAGGCCTGCATCAATACAGACCGGTCTGGACGCTTTGTAGCCAGAGTCACACAGAACCAGTCTGTCAGACAGCTTCTTAAGAGATCGCCTGACAAACAGAGTTTCATTTTAAATCTAAATCTGGGGCGAAAAGAGAAATTTCCAGCTTCTGGCAGTGCTTATTTAAATTAAAAAAAAGACATTACCCAGCTGTCTGCTTGGATACATTAAAGGTGCACGATGACAGCACAGCAAATTTCATCTCAGACAAGGCAGACTGTCAACGCCTACAGGTACGTCAACACCATCCAAGCACATGGAGATTCATCCAGGTTAGGTCTGTGTAAATAATCTGGCCATTAGGTCATTTAATATCCTCTGGATAAATTGCTGTAGACCTCTGGGGGGGGGGAGCTGCTGTCCACACATCAGGAACCAATCACAGGTCCTGTCTGGTTATGGCAAAGATTCTGCCAGCTTCACAGCAGCTACATGACCCCGGGGAAACAGAGAAAGGCCAAATAATCAAAGACACTCTACCACTTCCTGCCTGTTATCGATCGTGAACATCAGGAACCGGCCTGAATGTGGAATGTGATAAGGTTAAGACTTCTGTCCTCCCTTTAACCAAGTTAAACACAAGCTGCAGATAACAGCGCGGGTTGACTGACTGACCTAATGAGTGACAACACCACCGCCACCTCAAACCGGCTTTGGAATGTCACACGACGCTGACCTCTTGTCGAAATCACAACCCAAACACAACTCACAGCACAGACTGAAACCCAAACCCTGATGTTTCCACTGCACTCTTCAAACCAAAGAGCACCCCTGCACCAGTGTACCTAGTGCACCAAGTGTACATTCAGTTGTAAGACTACCAGATAATACAAATACATGTTCATCATGTATGCCATATATAAAACTGAGTACTTTTGACTTTGGGGTATTTCTGGATTTCGTGGTATTATTTGCACACCTGTTGTTATGGTTGAATGATATTTTACAGAACAGGTCGGTACTATTTACATGGATAAGTAGAAAATTATTAAGAATATACCACACACCTGAGCAAATGTATCCAAAATATCTCACATAAGCACATTTTGTACATCAACAACATTGCTAATCTCATGACCTAGTTATCACTTGGTAGCAAAAATTGTGAAGTATCATGATTACAAAGACAACCAAATTAAAAAGTATGTCACAGGGCTTCATTTTTAGGCACATGTACCACTTTGTTTTGGGCTATTTAAAATATTTGAAATTTTATGCCAAGGTTAGGGTATATTTCACCATAACTTATCCCATTCTGCACACATTGACATAAAATGTTCTTTCATATGTGAATAATTCCAAATGTTACATGGCATAAAGCACGAATACCCTGAACTTGGAACACATTGACACTATGGCTCATTTATTACTGGGTAGCCGCCATTCTAGCTCTAGCTCGCTAGCTTAGGAGAGACACAACAATTTCTCTCCATGCAAATGTTTGGATATAGTCATTAAATATCTGTTAAAATCACTTATTAGCAATCGCTATCTAACAAAATATGTAAATGACTCATTAAATGATTAGTGCTTAGTTAGCGTTTAGCCTGCATGTATTTGAGTAAATATTTGACACAGTTATCCAAATATATATATATACGATATACACTGTTGGAGCTACAGTAAAAACACTTTTCAGATAATTCATATTAAAAATTCTACTAATTAAAAAAACCCATAATAAATAAAATAAAATAAACTACCTATAAAATAAACTAGCTAGCTAACCCAGCCAAATTACTATGAGGCCTTTCCATGCTATCTTATCTTATTTTCATATAGACTGTGCAAAATGAGCCTTTTATGCTCATTTACAAGAAAATTGTCTATTCTTCTAAGACCCCCATCACACTTAGTACGAATGAGAAATTATTCACCAAACCATCTCCAACTCATTTCATTTCAAGGCGCAGATAAAGGTTGTATTGACAATCACAAGAGTCGCCAACAGATGAGGCACAAAAAATTTCAAGTAGACCCATGTGGACATGTAAGGTGTTGATAGAATGTTGCATCAGCAAACTTGGGGGTGAAAATATCAAAATATACTGGACAGTGACAAGTTAGTTGGGTGTGTATCAGTATATCATGAAACTCTGAGGACCCGCAGCTGTCGAGGCAGATCTTTGGATGCTGGAAGTGAATTGGTTTAAGAGAAGTCATTTTTCTTTTGGGGAAAGATACGGCAAAAGCGAGTGAAAAAAAAACAGAAGCTGAAGACACCAGACTGAGCAGGAAGGCTGCAGTTTAACATCTGTGATATTTCTTCACACTCATTCGCAAAGGCTAAGTTGGAGCTTACAAAAACCGTAAATAATGCCAGGTTTTTTCCGGTTAGCACAACCATTCTCTCCTTCAGCCATGTGGACCCTCAATCATACTGGTTTGAAAAAATAACTCAAACATGAAAAACATTACGTCAAACAATAGGTGACCGCTGTTTTTTAGAGCTATTCTGAAAAGATTAACATGTCCATTTTAACATACAGAAATAATGAAAACCACTGCCTGTGTAACAACTGCCCAACATTAGAAACTAATTATGCATAAACAGAGTCTGGTCCATTATATTCATTAGATTTCATATCCAGATTTTCATGTAAAAATTAGATTTCACCATTTCCTCATCTGTTTTCAGCTGCAGAAGGTAGGCAGGCCTGATAAGACTTATTTTCTAACTTGAAGCTTGAAAAATAATGGTGCGAAAGTGACTGGTGGTGACTGTCACCATGAATGGCCATTTTGATCACACAGGTAAGGTTATATACTATATTCAATGTTACAATACTATGATGCTGTGTTTACCGTATGTAAACACTGGAACACAATTTGTATTTTCTGACAGAGATGGTGAATAAGTTAACCAGCTTGAAAAAAATACTTGGGGAAATTCCTTTAAAGATATAATAAAATAGAAACTAGAACTAGGAGGGGAGCGAGGCACTAAATGGCTTCACCGCAGGAAATTGAGGGTGATGATTGCCATTCCTGTAACAGCTCGGATGCATTGGCTAGATGACTGGTTTCCTTGTCCGAAAACCTCTCACTTTTTCACCATGTAAATGTGGCAGATATCAGGTTTCTTGTAAACGGAATGTCAAATGAAAATATTGATTGGTGTGACACACCTATGATTAATTAAGTGATGGAATACAACGCCTATGAGCCCTGCGCCTTGCTCACTTTGCATTCAGATTATAGGCTATGGGCCCAAGGATCATTAAGGCTTTATTTTTTTGTTTCTGTGACCTACACGTGGGGTGGGCATGAAAAGGATATGGATTGAAAGCCTATAGTGCCAGGAACAACATACCAATTTTCACAAGCATAAATGTTGCGCACTACTGAGAACCGCTAGCCTAATATTTCACCATACGCCAAGTATACATTATTTTATAAAAATACATTTAGAAGCAAAATAACAACAGACAACTGATGCAAATGATATGTTTACAATTATTCTGCACTAATTTATTACTAAACATTCAAAAATATGTTTCAAAAATATAGAAAATCTATAAACAAAGGCTGTTAAAAAGTAACATGCTGTTGATGTACTATGTTGTAAATGCTACTTTTTGCACATCTAAAACACCCAGCACAATATTTGTTTCTTACATAACTCACCTTTATATCCTCTACATGCCTTTTAAGGTGTTCACAGACCTAAATGAATATTTGATGGTCATTTCTTTTATATATAAAAGGGGGGAGGCAGTGAAAGAAATTCATGAAATCATGATGGTGGTGTGAAAATTTTGATTTTGTACACTCTCACTCATCTTGTATCA
>CABFOU010252864.1:0-12508 GCA_900660325.1 Opsanus beta
ATTTATGAACTATGTCAGTTATTTCTTTTTCATCAGTTTCTTTAAAAAGCATAGAATCCAAAATTAGATTGATTGCATGTATTATTATCCCTGTAAAACATTTCAGGGGTTACAATTGAATTGGCTGGATTTTTACCTACATTGACAAAGTACTCATTGAATTGATCTGCTATAAGTTTATTTTCCTTAATGATTGTGTCAGTAGTTGTATGAAAATAAGATGGATAATCTGTAACAGCTTTTTTCTTTTTAATGATTTAATTTAAAATCTTCCAAGTGAATTTCATATTGTTTTTTATTTTTATTTTTTCTAATAATTCACTGTAATACTGCTTCTTGCAAGATCTCATAATACTAGTTAATTTATTTTTGTATTTCTTATATTTACTTTCAGCATTCCTAGTTCAAAAGTTTAAAAATTGCTTATACAATAGATTTTTCTTTTTACATGCTTTTGTTATCCAAGGTCTGTCAACATACCGTCTGTTACCAGCTTCAGCCACGTGTGTGTGTGTGTGTATGTATATATATATGTGTGTGTGTGTGTGTGTATATATATATATATATATATATATATATATATATATATATATATATATATATATACACACCACCAAAGGTGGTTGAGAACGACAGGGCTAAGGTCCTGTGGGACTTCAAATTCCAGACAGACAAGCAGCTGCTGGCCAACCAACCAGACATCGTGGTGGTTTACCTGAAATTTTTTATTTATTTATTCATTTATTTTGTAGCAGGTGAGCGGCTCTGATTGTTGGCGCACACAAACATGCACATAACATTTAAAGTCACTTTCTCTCTTCCTGCAGAGCTGTGGACACCAACTCTTATGATGATATCAACTCGGAGGGCGGGGCTGCTGCACTTTCTAGGCGGAGCCAGGCTGTGGGGGTGGTGCTTAGCCTCCTATTGGTGGTTCTGACTGTCTGTCTGCTGGTGCTTTTGCTGCACAAGCCAGAAAGGAGGTGAGGCCTCAAAAGATCTCCACAAGTTCCAGCACGCTGACAGATGGGAGTCTTGATTTGGGGAAAAAAATATCCATCTGGACAAATTTTAGTTTTTATGCTTTAATGTTTGAAATGTTCTGTGTCTTTATTCTCCATCCAGGGAGCAGGTGATCCAGAAAGTGGCCGGATGCTGCAAGAGAGGAAACCAGGTCTCCTATAAATATTCCAAGGTATGAAGGAATAACTTTGCAGGCAAAATTTGACTCCAACCATATTTTATGCAAAGTACGTGGTTTTTTTTTGTGCCTTTTGCATTTTAATGGTAACGCATCTGATCTGATGCGACATTTAGCTGCTAGCTGTAGCACCTCTGTGTCCTTTGATCCAAAGCCTGAACTTCATCACAGAATAAAAGGGTTTGTAGCAGCTGACATTTTAAAATTTCAGAAAAATGAGTTTGCTTTAGGTTTAGACATTCTCAGGTTCAACAGCAGTGATAAAGAACCAAATTAATTGGCAAATAACGGATTTTATTTAAAGTTATACATTAAAAAAAGTTTTTCAGGAACACAACACAGATCCTTGGATTATTAGTATTATTATGATGATGATTATTACTACTAACTGCAGACAAAATTCAAAATAGTGAACAAACTAGATAAAAAAAATTCTGGCATTTGGCAGCATCGTTGTCACACGTTTGGCACAAAATGGACACAGTGTTTGTGCGTATGTAGACTGGTGATTTTTTTTGCACTCCACACTCCACAGCCTTCCCCCAAAGTAAAATTGTATGCAAATATGTGTTTCCTACACAAATTTGTTTCCTACAACAACAAAAAAATAAAATTGTGCCCAAATTGTTGTGCACAGATTTGTGTTTTCTACACAAAAAACAACAAAACTAAATTGTTCACAAATTATTGTTCAAAAATTTGTTTTCTTTACAAAAACAACAAAAATATAAAACTGTGCACAAATTATTGTGCACAAATTTGTCTTTTCTACACCAAAAAACAACAAAAAACAAAATTGTGCACAAATTATTGTGCACAAATTTGTTTTCTCTACAAAAACACAAATACAAAATTGTGCACAATAATTTGGGCACAGATTTGTGGTTTCTACCAAAAAACAAAAAAAACCTAAATTGTGCACAAATTTGTTTTCTTTACAAAAACAACAAAAACTTAAAATTGTTCACAAATTATTGTAATTTGTGCACAGATTTGTGTTTTCTACACAAAAAACATCATAAAATTGTGTGCGAATTTGTGTTTTCTTTACAAAAACAAAAAAACAACAAAAACAGAAAATTGTGCACAAATTTCTGTTTTTTTTACACAAAAAATATCATAAAATTGTGTGCGAATTTGTTTTCTACACTTTAAAAAAAAACAGAATAAAACACACTTGTCAGCCGTGTGTCACTACATGGCAAATATCATGTGACGCATATTTTACGCACACGTCAGCTGTAGCTGTGGCCTGTTGCCATGACTAAATAAAAGCTGATCAGACCACCAGCCCGTCAATCTAATCCTCTGCCAGTCTCCTGTGAAATTCCAGTGAAGGACGTCACGGTGGAAGCAGTGAGGCTGTTTTAGCCTCATTATAAAACGTTGTTCTCGGGCTCAGATGCACTTTGTACATTTGTTCTGGTGTTTTTGTGCCAGAGAAAAAGAGCGTGCACGTACAGGTGGGAAGCGTCAATGAAAGAGGAAGCTGTGCTCAATTTCAATTCAGTTTATTTCACTTACAATTTTTTTCGCTTATGCAGCGCAAAATCACAACACGGCTGCCTCAAGGCGCTTCACATAAGTAAGGTCTAACCTCACCAACCCCTCGAGCAAGAACACAGGAGACAGTGGTCAGAAAAAACTCCCTCTGATGATACTGAGGAAGAAACCTCAAGCAGACCAGACTCAGAGGGGTGACCCACTGCTTAGACCATTCTAACAGTTACAAGGTTTTTACAAAGCTGAAAACAGGAAGTCAAACAACATAACAATAGGAAGAAGATGAAGCGCTCCACTGAAAACAAAAACGACAAAATAGCGCCACCAACCTGATTTAGTCCGATTTCAGTACACTGGATTATAACGACGTGTGATGAAATATGAGCAGCTCACAGTTTATAAAATAACCTTCACTGGAGCGTATGTTGTAAAAATGTGAGCACAGTAACTTCTTTTTTTATTTGCCTGACTGTCACCAAGATGTTGATTTTGGGGTCATAAGGTCAAAGGTCGAACTCACTGAGCTGTACTTTGTAAGCTCCTTCTGCAGAAAAGCCTCACTTGTCAACGGTTAGAGTTACGGAGATTTGCCCAGGTGGCGTTCGGACTCTGTGGCTGTTGGAAGAAATCAGTGACACAAAGTGAGCAGGTTTGTCGCGGCCGTGTGTTCATGGCGTCGTGTTTTCTAAACAACAACAATGTGGGAAAAGCATTTATCAGTTTGCTGAAAGCTTTGCGTCACACGTTTGTGCGATTGTTACATTTAAAAGATTCTGAACCAAATCATGTGACTTGCTGAGAGAAAAATGATTCCTCGCTACTTCCTTTGATGAACATTCCGGTTTCCGTTTAGTGTTGACGTGTTGGGAGTGTTTGCACGCCGGTTGTTGTGCACAGTGCCGGTGCGCGGCTCCTCCTCTCATCGGGTGTTGGGTCGTTTTTTTTGTCTTGTGTGATTCAGTGTCTGTTTATTTCCAGGTGAGCATGGAGGAGGAGGGTGAGGAGGAGATGGAGTGGCTGATGGAGGAGCTTGAAGCTCCACTCACATCCTCTGTGGCTTCCTCTCATCGGGGCAAGAGTAACCATGGTAACGGGCACATCACCACCAAGCCGGTGAACACCGACGGCCTGCGCTCCTTCTCGCTGGATGAGCAGGAAGAGGACAGCGAGGACGAGGTGCTGAGCGTCCCGGGAGTCCGCGTGGTCAAGCCGTCTCAGCTTTCCAGGCACATGGCGCCGGCACCGGACCACCGCAGCGCTTTCCTCCAGGTCAGTCTTGTCTGCCGGTCAGACCCACGCGTTCCCCCTCCACAGCTCTAACATCCAGTTTTTTTTTTTTGTGTGTGTGTGTGTGTTTTTAGGAGGAGAGCGACGAGGACCTGGTTGGCCTCCTGGATGAGTTGGACAAACAGAGGAAGAGCGGCAAACTGGGCCCGTTGGGCCGTAACCACGTGAGCAAGCAGGCAGTGGGCGGGAAACGGGACGAGGATGACAGTGACGAGGACCTCCTCAGGGGGTGACGTCACTTCCTGTTTTCCATTCCTTTCATCCCGTTTGGACTATTGTCTCTCTGAATGGCTGTACCAAGAATGAAATGAGGAAAGCAGAAAACCGTCCAGGGTTTTTGGATTTTTTTGGACTGCACCTTCGAAGACTCTCTCCAGTCTGCAGACTGTTCTCAAACTCTCGCTGTCGGCTCGTTCGCGGTTTATTTATTGATCAGTGATAATTTAAAGTGTTTGTTGGGCCAAGTTCTCCTCGTCTTCTTTTGTCCTAAGTTCTCAGTTCTCTAAATTCTCAGTCAGGATCTTTAAACGTCGTTACTTAAAGCAGCACTCCTCCGGATTTGCAGCCAGAATTAAACAAATGTTTTTGTTTCGGTTTAGAGGGTCAGGAGCCAACACCCTTCCCATAATCCTGTTCTCTGCCTCTCTTTGGCAAGACACCCCAGCACATAGTCATAGCCCGGTTCAGTATGTGCTGCATTAGTCACGTTATTGGCAGGTGTCGGCTCTGTCTATAACCTGGCTCAGAGACGAGCAGATGAAATAAATGACCGGATTTTACGGAGTATAAGTCGCAACTTTTTCTTCTGTGTTATCGGTTCTTTGATTTGGGATTTGTTGTAGTTTCCTTTTTATTATTGGCATTTATTCTTTTGTTACTGGAGTTAATTTTGTTGGGAGAGTTATTACTGTTGTTATTGTTCATAATAATGATAATAATAATGATAATAATAACAGCAAATAAGTGATATTTTTTTCATTATATAAGTCGCAGTGGAGTATAAGTCACAGGACGTCCCAGACTAGTAAAAAAAAAAACAACACAAAAAGTGACTTATACTCTGTATAAGTCGGTATACGGTACTCTGCACCTGCAGATTTGTAGAAAGCGATTTGAGTATTGTAGAAGAATTGGTGTCCAATTTTTCTCTTGTGAATTCTGAGAGGGTAAATTTAATCTGTTTTGAGTTAAATGAATGAAACGTGAAGCTTTTTTACATTTTAATTTCACTTGTTTGTTGTTGGGTTTGATTATGATTGTGCGTTTTAAAAGAAGTGCCGCTTTACTCGTGACGCTGAAAATCAGTTTCAGAAAACGACAAAGCGTCTTTTTCTCGCTACGTCTGCTCGTTTCTCGATGGCGCTCGCCAGGACGGGTTTGTAAAAACTTCTCGCGTCGTGAAAGTGAAGCTGTGCCGTTGATTGCAGGACGCGTTTCGGGATATTGATGCGTTTAACGGAACGACGTTGTCTACTTTGTTTTTATTTGAATACGTTTTGGCTTGTTGAGACCGTTCGGTTTCAGAATCCGCTGGGTTTCAGGATTACTTTGGGTTGTGTCATTTCTAGAAGGATCAAAGGCGCTCGTTAGTCCGCCATGTAGTTTACTGCGTCTTTCTTTCCCCTTGAGGAAGAACCTCGTTGACTTCCTGGTGTTGAGGAATGGTGGCGGTGAATGTGGCCTTGTTTTGATCCGTGTACATAGACTATCTTTAATCTGGAGATCTTGTTTGTCGTTGTCGTCACCAGTAACTTGCTGAAGCGTTCGTGTTCATGCTTCTCTGAAGGTTTTGCGCGCTGCTGAGTTTGTGTCTTTGGTCTGCATCGTGAACAAAATGGCCTTAAGTATGAATGGATGCTGGAGAACAGAGGCAGTCCACCGGAATCAGATCAGAGACGATTGTGTCAGGTTTACGGTTAGGGATGGGAATCGAGAACCAATTTTTCAATCCATTGGAATCATAGACTTCATTTGTCTTTTTGTGACCGTTCTTCGTGGCAAAAACTCAGGCGCTACGATGCCACGTCAAAGAATCCGACTAAGCAGAATCAGCAATGGCATCCAGAGCAATTCCCATCCCTGTTTACGATGAGCTGCGTTTGAACGCCACCCCCTTTTAAAGCCATATTTCTACTCCAGCTGACAGTAATTTATTGAAGTCGGCGAACGTTTTCTTATAGGTTCAGTATTGAAAAAAGTGTCAAACAGGAGATTTTTTTATTTAGAAAAACTACAAAATTTCAGTGTTCAAGTTGTTTTTAAAGTGTTGAAAGAATGCAAGCGATCGAGTGTTAGCATAAACGATGCCAATGGTGGCGCGGGTAGTTTTTATTATGCCCCGTCTGTAAACTTTTCATTTCTGCACAATAACTAAAGAATGCCTCGTCTGATCGAAACCAGTTCTTAGTGGCGTATTTTGGGGCTTGGGGAAGGGTCCCTTTGAAAAAGGGGGTTAGTACACCCCGTACCAATTGTAAGGCGACAATCCTTCACCATACAAATAGACCATGTACCATCTTTAAAACGCCAGTCTTTCACGATAGAAATAAATGTCAGATTTCTTTATCACTTCTACTATAAACCCAAACACCGACTTAATGTGCGAGCAGGGCGTGTTGCTTTGTGTTGCTTATTTTTTTACATTTGTTGATGAAGGTTCCTTGAGATAGGAGATGTCTGGACCTTCATTTGAAAACGGGCAAAATGTCCACCTTTTTTCAAATGACCTTCTAGACTTTCTTTTGACATTAAACTGCCTGCAGGGTTACGGCATTTTTCAGTCTGTTATTGATTTGTAATTGATTTGTATCTTCAGGTTATTTGGGTATTGTTCCCCTTACGCGTTTTTTCTTTGAAACCGCCATTTGCTGTGTTTGCTTTCAAATGAGACTGCTGGCGCTCACTGGCATTCCCAATATTATATCAGACAGTGTTAAAGAGTTGAGTTTAAATGCTCTGCCCCCTCATCCAGACCCATCCTATGGCTATCAGTTATGGGTAAAAGTAGAAAGTCCGTAGCAAATTGAATTGTTCCGTAATTAGACCCACAGTCAAGTCTTTTACCTTCATATAATCGCTGCTTTCAAAGTTTGAAGAACTGGTTCTTAACTGTTGACTTCTGTTCTAGAAAACGTAACATTTTCAGTCCAAGCCACCTGAGTCACAGATGGAACCAGAGTGTCGTATTCACTTCCACCTTTGGTGGGTATTTCTAGGTTTGTACCCGTTCTGTTGAGGCCATAGGTTACATCAAAACATTCAAACTCAGGTTTCCTGAACTTTCCTGAACTGAGTTTCATGTTGCCAAACAAAGTTACATCAATTAGAACATCTACGTAATTTCTATATAAAGTTATTTAAAAACAACAGTTAAAAAGTACATTTCAGATTTTCAGTGAGTCAAAGGTTTACATACACCACATTGAGGGTTTAAACTGAAAAATTCCTGAAAATGATGGAATTAATTTTAAAAGCTTCTGAATGACTAATTGGTTTTTCAGGCTTAATTGGGGGACCTTTGGCTTTATTTAAGGACGGACCTAATCTAAAGAATTAAGCCAAAGCGTTCAACTGAATTGAGCACTTTGTGGTAACATGAAATGTGTAGATTTGAGGAAAATATGAGTTTGATGGGGGTTTTCGTTAAGATGTTTGTATCTGTATGTCCTCAACTTTACACTTTTTAAAAAATTATTATTGATTTCCCAACATAAATATTGTGCATAGTATAGAGTGCTTACATACAATTATAATTTCCACTGTTTCCAGTGCAAAGTGGACATCCAGTAGATTAAATATAGACCCTGTTTACCAAACTGTTCGTAGAATATTCGCGGCTAAAATCTCTTACCAGTCAAAAAGGTTCAGGGTATTTCTAAAATTTTGTACACACAGTTTCCTCAAGAGCTTTTCTAAGACATTTGTACAACTCGGAACAAAAATGTTTAAACTGGCATTTCCAAGTGGAAAAATCTGTATTTTATATGGCTCAGGTTAAAGCGTGTCATAATTATCAATTATAACCACTGATTTAGTCATCTCGACTTAGTCACAACAACCTCGTTTTTGTAGCTTCAAGAGAATCATATCGGATGTCTCAGAGGCAGTTTTTCACACTTTTACAAGAAAGTGTTTCATGATTGAAAACTTGTATAGAGATTGTTTAAAATTAGAGCTCAACTGATATGGATTACCAATAGAGAGATATTAAGGAGATTTTTTTTTTTAATATATCTGCCAATATATACGTTAAAAACGGCCAATGATCCCTAAAATTTCATTATCAAACCCTTATAACAAATAAATGTTACTAGGGCTTGATGTTTTACAGTTAAACATGAACTTTATTATAAATAACTATACTTAAACCAACAACCAACCAACATACCGTTGCCATCACACTATCTTCACTCAGATTGGTGGTCAATGTGGTGCATCGCTCAGCATTTGGAAAAAATAGACTTCTCGTCTATTTGGCCCCACCTACTCTACCAGTCAAAAGTTTGGACACACTTTCCCATTCAGTTGATTGGGACAGTGTGTCCAAACATTTGACTCGTACTGTAGTTGGCGGAATAGCGACCACTTGTCTCTTGTTACTGTAAAATCCCAACTCTGATTGGAAAATGAATGGCAGCTGGTCGCTTTGCCTCTGTCTCTTGTAGCTAATGTGACCAAGGGGTGATGGGGTCCCAGCCATGCTTGACAATGCTGTCAGAGCGCCCTGTGCTGGACAAACTATGAAATAACACCACTTCCAACAGCCAAAGTGTTTTTCTTCATCATGCGTTCAGTGAAATATAGACGTTTTCGAACATATCGATACTGATATGTTCATGAAAGGCTCATATCAGCTGATATTATATATTATAGCAAAGTGATTGGGGCGGTTCGATGATGGTGTGGATGCAGCATGGGTGCGGCACCAGCGCATCCTTCCAGACTTGACTTGATATATCAGTTCATTAAAAATATATACATTTTTGTCATTTATTCGTCATTGAAGGCGTTCTTAACATACAAAGTCAACTTGGCGTCGACTTTATCGAGCATATAACATCAGTGCCGATTCCAGATAAACATCAGGGGGTTGAAAACTTTTAAAGAATCTTTGAATGTCCTTATTCAAGCACGAGGTGGAAGTCTTGTCTGAGAACACGTAGTTTCCACAGTGTCTGTCTGAGGTGGCGTTTGGAACCAGAAAACAGCTGGTTTAATGTGTGAAGTCCATCACTGCGTCGCGTCTGTTTCTGCTGTTTTTAATCTCTGCGTGCAGCTCGTCTTCATGGTGCTGATCCGCCTCTTTAACGTACGAACGAGGTTTTTTTCTCCGTCTGTGCTGCTAGTATGGTGTCGATCTACTGAGTGAGCGTTAAGTTATTGCATTCTGACCAGAAAGACGCGAGACGTTTTGGGTGATGATGCGGTGTAGTGGGGGAGAAATCATAATGTTTTAAGTTGGTGTCAATGAAATTGTCTGTTTTTCAGCTTTTTGCCTGTTTTCTGATTTAAAAACACCAGAGATGTGAAAAATGATATTGCATTATTTGAATAAATGAGAGATCTGCTGTTTGTCACTGCTGTGGTTTAATTAGAGGTCATTGGGTCTGGGAGCAAGTGGTGGTGGCGCCGCATCCACCACTTTACAGAACGAACTGCCTTGGGTCCTTGATGGCAATCATCCAGGCAGACAATCGGACCATCACCACCTCGTGAAAACAACATCAGGACTATTGTGGGCATGTCCTTGAACTTCTCCAGCTGCTGGGGTTATGGGATCATGTCCAGAGAACCTGATGATGTTGCACCCGATGATCCCTCACAATACAAGTGATATTTTTCATCTGAGTCTCCAGAAGTCACAAAGTCATTTCAACAAAACCCCAGGATCCTCTAAAGAGACCAAGTACCAAAGACATCCAGTCATCACCTTAGGTCGCGGGTTAGAGTCCAAGTCTTACAATCATCCAGTAAGACATTAACCACCAGGCCCTAAGGACTTGGACCTTCATTCTCCTTCAAAGATATCGGCATCACCAAATACCTCTGTCCAGTGGCCTCGTGACGCTATAAAATCTGCCCAAGGAGCTCCTGATCTCAAGGTCCGAGGACCCAGAGACATGAACATCATGGCTGAGAAAAGCAAATGTCTGTACCAATTCAACTGTATCGCCACATACAGACACTCGTCTCCTGGCTGAGTCCAGGAAGTCATTGAAAGCCTGAATCTTAGTCTTGATCCAGGACAATCGAATCCAGAGACTCCGATTCTTTACGCTGTTTCTCAAGTTCTGCAATCAGGGTAATCATTTAGTCCACAAAAATCACAGCATTGTCCATGGAGTCAAGGTCAGGAGACCTTGTCAATAAAGGCATATAAACTGCTGGTTTCCACAACCCAATGCAACACCCAGTCCATGCAAGTATTGAACAGTGTAGGAGCCAGAACACATCCCTGAGGAACGCCAGTGTTCACTGGGAAAAACTTGAGTCTCTGCCTCCTCATAGAGCAGGTAGCTGAGTGGATATGGAGCTGGCCTGCTCATGTGTAGACCTGGGTTTAAATCCCACTCATGCAGCCTGTCTGAAGACACAATCTACATGCTGTCTGTCCACCCTGCTATAAATGGGTACTGGTTTTGGCTGGGGAGGTAACCTGCGTCAGACTGGCATCCCGTCCAGGGGGAGTCGTGGATTTTTATCCACTTCAGGCTATGGAAGCCTGAGATGAGCACTGGGCGCAGTCGGCGCCAGAGCCGTGCGATGTCGTGTCCCCTCCCCAAAGGGAGCCTTTACCAGTTATTAAAGCTTAGCAATATTTGAGGAAATTGTTGTTGTGTCCTGTCCGATCCTGGTTCTTGTGAGTTGTATTTAGATTGTATCGCATTTATATATTATTGTCTTCCTTGTCTGTATTGTGTTTTCACGTCCGTGTCAGCTGTCAGTGTCGTTATCAGTCATGGGTCCTTACGTGTGCACTAACCTTCCTGCTGTTGTGTGTGTGTGTGTGTGTGTGTGTGTGTGTGTGTGTGCCGTGCCCATCCTTCGTGTCTCCCTGCGTGCGTGTGTGTGTGTTGTGCATGTTGTCTCTGCCCACCTTCCATATCTGGTGTGTCAAGTCTCATCTTGTCAGAGTCCTTTGTCAGTTGTCCTGCGTGTTGGCGTTTTCACACCCACCTGTCCCATGTGGTTCTTTATATGTGATTCCTTCTTCATCTAAGAAGTTTGTTTTTCCATCCCGGTTATCTCGTGCCGTTTCCTCTGTCTCTTGATCTGCGCCTCCTGTGCTCTTCTCTTTGTATAATCTCCTGGTGTCAGTTTGAAGGCATTCCGAGTCTGCGTGTAGATCCTGTTTGCCAGTTTTGTTGTATGGTGGTCCTTATTAAGATAATCTGTGTGTGTCCAGTCCTTTATCTGTTTCTTCTTGGTGATTTTGTACACTGGTTCTTTAAAGTCATTTTGTTTTTTGGTATGTTATGTCATGCTGCCGCCCTCTTGTTTGATTCTATTACACTTATTTCTGATAACCAGTTTGTTCAGTTCCTCATTATGCCGCCTGCCATCATCTTCAGGTGTGACTCATCTGTTTGGTTATTTAAGTCTCCTTAGTTTGGCCTCACTTTGCTGGTCCAGTGTTTTTTTGTTTGTTTGTTTGTTGATGGTAAAAGAGCTTTGTCATTTTCCTCCAGTTCGTAAGTACGTTTATCCCTCATTGAGTAGAGTTGTATTTTTGTTACCTTTTCTTTCCTGAGTTCCACGCTGTGTTTGTCTTGCCACCTCTTAGCTTTGGTTATTATTCTTTCTTGTAAATAAATCACCTGGTTTTTTTGTCACTGATCCCTGGCAGTTGCATTTTGGAGTTCTACAATCCATCCATTCCTGGATCCATCCATTCCATCCACTCATAACAATTGTAGCAAAAAGAGATGGAATGTTTTCAAGTTCAATGAATTTTATCGTATTAGAGCTGAAAGAAAATGAGGTGAGAGTGTTAATTTAACGAGAATTATATTACAAGATAAGAGTTAATCCTTTATTGTGTGTAGTCCTCAATTTTCAACAGAACCCACTGAGACTCATGAGGGAAGCCATCAAAATTGTGTTCAGAAAACCTGAATTTCCGTATGTATGATGAAAGCTGAAAAGCCGTACTTATACCTTTTTTTTGTTTTTTTACACAATGACAAGCTATTTCATTATCTCATAAGAGTTAATTGTCTCTCATGTTAATGGTTAATTTATCACAAGAAAGCAAAGCGGTTTTCTCAAGATGACAAGATAAATCATCACGGGGAAACATTTTGCCGTCACAGTAACAAAACTGGAATAATAATAATAATAATAATAATAATAATGGGAAATAGAAACTGTGTTGCGAAACATTTCAAAACCTTTGCAACCCCAAAGTTCCAAAACATTTTTCTGGAATCCAAAAAGGAAGAAGTCGTGTTCCTACGCGAACAAACTGTTGATAAACGTTTGACATTTAAGTTGTTTTGCTGCCATCTGCTGGTGAAA
>CABFOU010253253.1:0-11250 GCA_900660325.1 Opsanus beta
ATCGTCATTATCACCATCGTCATTATCACCATCATCATCATCATAACCTTAATCACCATCACCATTATCAGCAATATCACCGTCATCATTATCATAACCTTAATCACAATCACCATCATCATTATCAACATCATAATCACCATCATCACCATCACCATCATCAGCAATATCCCCATCATCATCATTATCACCATCATTATCATCATAACCTTAATCACAATCACCATAATCATTATCAATATCATAATCATCATCATCATCACCATCATCATTATCAGCAATATCACCATCATCATCATAACCTTAATCACAATCACCATCATCATCATCTCGCATCACCATTATCATCATGATCATCATCATCATCACCTCCAGATTATGAAGGTTATGAGTTTTCTTGTTGCCCATTGGTTCAAACGCATCACATGATATAAAGGTGCACTCTGATTGGCTATCGGTTCTTCCCGTTTCAGCTCAAGGAATGACAGAGGACAAATTTCATTGTATGTATTCATCTATGCACAATGGCAATAAATGCCCCCTTCTTCTTCTTCGCTCTGCCGCCAGAATCAGTGGCAGTTGTTTATTGCTTATACATTTGGATTACATCTTAATTTCATGTTCTAATCAATAGGGTTCCAGCCTTGTGGGGCTTGGACCCCTAAATTTCATCTGTGTCACTGGTCCAGACAGCACTGGAGCCTTTTCATGAAAATGATGCGTTAAAGCTGCCTCTGCATGCCCAGGAATATGATGCTGAGAATTTGCAGCGTTACCAAAGAGAGCAGACGTTTCATAATGAAGCATTTGACGGCTTTACGGCTTCGACACTTAAATAAAACTGATCTGACACCACTCTATGTCTTTTCTCTCTGCTGTAAGCAAGGAAATATGAAGCAATGCTTCATAAGAGTCAGACTCAGCTAATGCATGCTTCAGATACTGAGCTGCAAATCAATTTCTGCTGCAACAAACAGACGTGGTGGAGAGGAATCAGAAATGGAGAGAAACCAACCTGTAAACGGAGATCTTGTATATAAGGCTAATATGTGTGGCCATTTGAACCAAAGGAGTCCATGCCCCATTGCTGTTCACGAGTTTTGAACCTCGAGTCTGAGTGAAGTCACAAGTCTTTGAGGTAGAGTCGCAAGTCAAGTCTGAAGCTACTGTCTTAAGTGCGACTCGAGTCCAAGTCTCAAACTCAAGTCTCCATGTCTGTCATGAACACAACGAAGGAAAGGTCATAATGATTAAGTAGTGATGTCAAGTTGACATAAAAAAAATTAGTCTTTAGATGACTACAGACCTCTAAACCCTCACTCACAACCTGCCGCACGTGTGTTGGACATGCACATGTCGCAGGGAGTGGCAGGTCGCAGCCGTGCTACCCGGGGGAAAGTTTGTGAAAGAGTACGGGCGTGGTATTTGTCACATAAAGGCCAAGCGCATGTCTGATGCATGTAATTAGTGCGTGCGCAGTGCTTGTGGAGTGCGTGTGACTTGCAAATTACCACCCCCGTAAGCCAGGAGTACAGCCCACCCTTGTGATGCAGGTGGTCTGCACGAGACAATCACTCCTGATTAGCGTGTGATGCAAGCCAGGAGTACGAATAAAAGGAGGCCCACCACCGCCTCTGCCGCCTCGCCATCCGATGTCGGTGTTCCTGTATTAGCACAGCCAATATCACTGCCTCTTCTCAGCTTCTATCATCTGCTTGTGGAGGTCCAACACCCTCAGACGTTACGGCAGTATGGTGACAGTCAGGCGTAATGCTGGACGCATTATACGTACATTTTTTTCACGGCTTTATTCGGGAAAATCATTCAATATTACAACAATAAATATAGCTTGTGTGGACGTGATCCTTCCTTTTGATAAGAGCCTCGAGGCTGAAGTCGCTGTCCGCGGTACTGAAAGAGTGAAAACGGCCCGTACGTGCTGTATGCGTTCTTGATTTTTCCGTGAACCTGTCGAATTTGCATGTGCATGCCAAAAAAACCTCCACTGGCAGTCTGCAACCTTCTACAGCAATGAACACACGCACGTGATGCGCATGTCTCGTGCACTGTTTGCCATTTTTCCCCGTAGACTGCACTTACAGCAGATTATGAGTGAGGCTTAAGATTTTTGATCAAGCTCACATTTGCTGTCCCACAAGGTGTATAAATGTTCTAAAGTGTTCTTTTTTCTCTTTTTTACACTTTCCTTGGTCCCCTGGAGCTGAACTCAGTCGCATAACATGGTTAGAGCCGTTGCCCTGAGAGGAACAGAGGTCACAGACTGAGAGGCTGCTAAGCGTGTGCTAAGGATTACTGGTTTATAAACAGCCACTGGCCCACTGATTATGGATTTTCTGGTGCTATGCAACTTTGGAAGGATTATTGCTCATTCTGACATCATCACTGAGTGAGCCACTTTTGCACAAAACACCTTGAAGGTTAAAGTCCCAAAGGTTTGGCAATACACTGTTTGATTTTTTCCCCCCCCTTCAACAATGGGTCAACAGAAAATCAAGTCCAAAATGTCCAAATGTGCCTGTTCCAAAATGTAAAAAAAAAGCAACAACACCAATAATAATAATAATAAGACCATTAAAAAACCTGATTGAATTCAATCATATTTTCTTACAAATTCGATGACAAAAGACATCATGTAGTTTTGACTTTTTGCATATTTTTAAAAGGTGAAAAGTAGTCACGTTAGTTTTTGAATGCACTAATAAATAATAGCAGTGTTTTGTTAATAGACAAAGTTTTGAAATTAGAGTTTGAACTAACCAGCCTTTTTGTGACTTTTCTGTTTTTCTTAATTTTGAGACCTGTCATTTCTGTGTGAAACAGAAGCTTGAGTTTGTTGAAGGTGATGTCATGAACTTATAAAAGCAAAGCAAAGCCGAGATGCATCCTTTAATTGTGTGAGAAGTGCACAAGGACGTCTGGCAGAGCTTCAGGAGAGCCGTGTGACGGTTGTGGGCCAGACGTGCCGCTCTCACCTGTCCTGTAGCCGGAGCTGTTGAGGTGCACGGCGAAGGTGTTTGGCTCATGGTGAGCCTGCCACGAGGGTGAGGAGCAGTTCTCGTTGTTGGTGTAGGTGTGGTGGTTGTGCACATACTTTCCCGTCAGGATGGAGGAGCGGGACGGGCAGCACATCGGTGTGGTGGAGAAAGCGTTGGAGAAATGTGTGCCGCCTTTCTCCATAATATGACGAGTTTTGTTCATAGCCTGCATTGAGCCTGGGAGAGAACAGCGAGGGGGAAGGTCGCACGAAGGGATAAGAGGGTGAGAGGTGAGTGACAGGAGGGTTGGGGAAAAAAAAGACAACAAGGAACAAGCAGAGGAATGGAATAAAAAGGGCGCAGTAGGAGAGGGGGAAAAATGAATGAGATTGAGGAAAGCCCAGAGGGTATAAAGTGAAAAATATAAATGTAGGGGATTGGGGAAAGAGCAAAAACAAATATAAAAAAAAAAGAAAAAAAGGGGGATAAAGGAAATGAGAGAATAAATCTTTTTGGTAAAGTGTAATCCATTTGGAATTGGGTGTACTAAAAGGTTTTCAGGCTGATGGCAATTGTTTGGGGAAACAGATGCTTGACCATAAATTCCTGCTTTCAATGGGAGTCTTCTAGCTGGAGGACAAAGGATGTCACCAAAGACATTATGCATCCACTTCAGTCCAATATGCCGCTAAAGGACTCAAGCGGTTAGGGAGCTGGCCAGAGTTTGGCACCCAGACAATGGAAGTCATCAGCCACACACATTTCATGCCAGCAATGGATGAGCTGGCAAAGGGAGCACATGACTGTGAGTGGGCCAGTTGTTGTGGTGCCAAGAGGCGGTATCAGCTTGAGTTTCCCGTGTTGATGGCGTTAGATAACACATGGACAGTATATCTACACCCACAGGAGATGGACACAGAACATACAGAATGTAGGATTGTGTAGCCTGGTGCCTTACCAAGCTCTATATCTTGATCATCAGTCAGGATGAGAATGATGTTTGGTCGGATGTTGCGGATGTGGCGGTCCCTTTGCAGGCGAGACCTGAGGCGATAGCCAGACAGGTATCCAGAGCACTCGGCTCCGGGGAGGACTCCCAGCAGGAGAAGGAGAAGGAAAGGGAGAGGGGCGGACAGCCGCCGCCCCGCCATCACGGCACCCTGCAGTCACCTCTTCAGTCACCTCCTCGGCTCGTCGTTTCCCACTGCACCACACAGGAGTCTGCAGGGCCCTCACTCAACCTGTGCGATAAGACACCAACAAGATAAGAGAGGACACACACTCTGACACGTGCACATGCACACACACGGACATGCACAAAGCTGTGGTGAAATATAGCAGATGCAAGCCTTGCAGAGCCATTACAGGGTGCTCTTCCATACAAATGCACCCATTCGGGCTGAGCTCAGCTCGTTAATCAATCATTAATGATGCATTAGAGCGGTGTCATTGCCTGTGTGTAATGATCTCTGCTGATGAGCACATGGCTGCCAGGCCGGGGCTAATGGGCCCGGGCCCGGGGCCAGTTCAGGCTTCACCTCCCCACGTGAGGGTAAAGTGTAGATGTGAGGATGGGGCAGACAGGGGTGAAGGAGGTAGACAGAGGAAGAGGAGATGGGGGTCAATGAACAGAGAGCGACAGTGGGAGCAGAAAGAGAAGAACTCTGGTTCAAAGGAGAGCTCAAACATACAATTAGTTAAATGACAAAAAGTGATTAAGTTGAAGTTTGTAATCAAAAGTCTAAAGGTACATTTTTACTTATTTCACTTTCTTAAACGTATGAATTGGTACCGGTGCTTTATGTGGGGATAATCACCAGTCCAATGGGCCTCAGGCCTGTGTAGGACTGACTTATACTTCAGAATTGGGAGAAAAAAAAAAACTGTTTTAAACTATTGCATACCAAAGAAAAACTGGTTCAAACGGCTTTGATACCTTTTTGAACATGTTGTGAACTTATTTAAACAATAAGACCTGATTCACTACAGGTATGTGTGTGTAAAACTGTGTGCAAACACCATTGCACTGACAAACACACCTGTATGCTGAGTTACTAACAGTGCGCAATGAGAAGAGTATCTATCAAATGCTCAAAATAGCACGTATTGTTGATTTAGCGCTTTTTGCATTCATGCATATGCAGCTTCAGGTGTATCCATCCAAGTGCGCAAAATTCTGGGTGGGAACATTCAAATAGGTGAGGTTTACACATGCAACACGATTTATCAAGGTCAAAAGGAAATTTAGTGGGTGCAGATAGTTGTCTATATTTTGCACATATATGAAACCTTGGTATTAACTTATTGCGTTTGACAGACTGCTGTTCCAGCACAGGGGCTGCACCGAATAATAAATAAATAAATAAATACATCGGGTATATTTAACTTTACTTTGTGCTTGTTTCTTCAAGAATACACGCCTCCATACACAACAGGTGGACCCCACACAGACGCACATATCGGAGTCTGTGTGGGGGATCACCGCTCTGTGCACAGCGCTTGAATACGCTCATGTGCTGGCTATTACAACAATTACAACAAACAAAGAAACAAACAAACAAAACCCACCCAGCTATCCCCGATTTCAGATATTTAATTATTGTTCCATCCACAGTATTTTAGCAGACCGGAGGATAATATATTTTCCGGGGTATAAGTCAAGTTCCAAGATCTGCATGTTGATTTGGCACAAGTTTTATGCTCGATGCCCTTCCTGGCGCAACTCCACATTACACGGAAAATGGGCATGAGCGATCTTGAACCAGGAACCTTCTACTTTGGAAGCAATCGCACTTGGCTACCATGCTACAAAAACAAACTACCATGCTTGAAAAACAAACTAAATCTTGTTTAAACCTCTGAAACGTGGACTTCTAGCTGAACAATATAAATAATGATGATGGTCAATGTTTATAAAAATATAATGGGGCTTCTTTTTTTGTGTGCTATTTCTGAGATTTCATAGTCAAAACAACAGTCCTTAGAAATAAAGGAAAGATTTATCAATAATGAAAATAATCAATGGTTGCAATCCCAATTAAATGTTAAATTATATCAAGTTGGAGTTATGGAACAGAATAATAATAATGAAGTGTTCAAGTGCTGAAAGCAGGCATCATTAATGTGACATGTCACTGAGTTCAGCAAGTGCAAACTGCCTCGATGTGGTGAAAATGACAGTTTTCTGCAATTACAGTTAAGTGCATGTTAAACAGAGCTTTCTCCAAATCAATTGCTGCATGCAGTTTGCCAAAATTATATCCTAACACCAACCCATTAGCTGTGTAACGTCTCCTTCTTATGAACAGCATATCTCCTCTGAGTTTACCATGGCAACTCTCCCACAAACACACAACAGTAATTACCTGACGATCAGCACAATGTACAATTACTACTGTCAAACTCCAGTTCACTTTTTACAAAACGCATGCAAAGCAATACACACAAGCCACAATTCTGAGTCTGCTTGTTTATCATACTGAAAAAGCCTCAATCAGCGGAATTTATCAATCAGCTCGAACTGTTGTTCATTAGATGCTGTTTGTATAAAAAGCTATTTTACAAGTCTTCTAAATACCATAAAAATATGGCCTCTGTGTCCACCTGACCATTCATTCATTTTCTATATCGGCTTACTCCAATTAAGGGTCACGAGGCGCTGGAGCCTATCCCAGCAGTCACAGGGTGAAAAGCGGGGTACACCCTGGACAGGATGCCAGTCTGTCACAGTCAGGATGCCAGTCTGTCACAGTGCCCACCCAACCAAGGCTTTGAAAATGAAAGAAACTGACAAACAAGCTCATTTCAAGTGTAGACTGTATATACAGTACTTGGCAAACCCACCGTGAAGTCACCCAAAGGTTTTCTGAAGAGCTGGTTTGAAGCCCAAATGTCACCACCATGGCGGTGCTAGACCCCGTCCAACTCTTGGCCAACCCATAAATGGGTAAAGGGGTGGAGCATGGGCCAGACTGGTGTGAACTGGGCTTGACAAATGACAAAAATGCAGCGTTGCCTGAGCTCCAACAGATTTCGTCTGCCATGTATTTGGATGCCTCGGTTATGGCCCAAGCTCGTTTGATGACTGCCACACCCTGCTAGATGGACCAAAGGGAACCTCCTCCTTCACCACGTAGGTCCAACAGCAGTGAAAAGGATTGTGGAACTTATGAATTCTGAGGAAGCACAAATCTGCTCATTGGTGAAGAGGAATTATTCTGTCTTCAAGACCTGTGTCTATACTCTTATCTGCATTAACCTCTTTGTGAACACAGGATGCAGTTACTCACCCGTTCTCTGTGACCATGGTCTGGTCTTGCCTCCATGCCACCCAGAAGCTGCTGCCTGTCTAATCCCTCAGTCCAACAGTACAGGGCGAAGTAAAACCTATTTATTCCCTTCAGTCTGTGTTCAGTGTGCTGTGTTGGCGTTGTTATCTCATCGGTCACAACAGCACGGTGTTGTGTCGGGAGTGGCCTGATTTTGAAGGCAGCCTCAAGTGCCCATTCAAGGAACTACAAGATTTGTCACTTCTGCATTGGCTTAATTTCCCAACACCAGAGGCTGCTGCTTGATTTCAAGCGACAAGTCAAATCAAGTCTGGGAGCATGCACTGGTGCTGCACTGTGTCGCATCTATGACACCACAAAACCTCCTTGGGTCCTGGATGGCAACCACCCAAGCAGACTACCAGTCCATCCCCACATCTCAAAAATAACTCTCTATCTGCCACAGCCAGGTGAAATGTGGTGTGCCGTTGGTCTTCTCCAGCGACTAGGGTCCTCAACACTCAGGCACCTGCATTCTGGATCATGCGCAGACAAACACGCCACATGGCCTAAACATCAAAGTTGACACTCCCTGAAAATACAAGTGATACTCCTCATCTCAGTAACCACTCATTTGACACAAAGTCATTCCAGCGGTACCCAAGGATCCTCCGAAAAGACCTAGTAGCAAAGAAATCCGGTCGTCATCTTAGGTCACCAAGTCTCACAATCATACAGTAAGACACGTAGCACCAGGACCCTAAAGACTTGTAAAGATATCGGCATCGCCACACACCTCTGTCCAGCTGTATAAGTTCTTCCCTGGCACCTTTCGAGAAGACCCAGAGACATGGATGCCACTGTTGAGGTAACTGAATGTCTCACTTTCACCACATATACTAGATACACCTCTGATGGTGGAGTCCAGGAAGTTACGAAAAGCCTGGATCTTTGTCTTCACGCCAGAGAAACCGGAGATCATCACTGTCGCAACTGGTCTGAACCCAGATAAGGACTTGCTTTTTTACACTCTGCATGTAGACTCATACATGTGCATTCATGTAACTCATGCCTTCACACATATTTCTGTGATTACTGTCTTCTGCCTCTGTCCTGTCTCTTTCCTGTCCTTTTTAGCATATTTGCTGATGTCTAAAGCATGGTTTTGGTTTGCACTTTTCACAGTCGCTGTCGTTGTCACTGTTTGTTTAATGGCGGTTCAACGTGTCGCCCCTTTAATTTATGTAAAGCAAAGCAAAGTGCTGCCATATTAAAAACTGTGTATATTCTTAATTGTATGAGCTGTCTGTGACTCATGCGAAAGTGATATATACAGACAGAGAGCAAAAAAAAAAAAAGGTTAGAATAACAATTTCAGCCCCCTTTATTTTTTTTTTAAAGACAATCACTTTACAGGATGCATGCCTAGGCTTTAGAAAAGCCTAGGAAAAAAAGAATATTATTCCACATTCCTTTCATGTAGTTATTACATATGCACAGTTTTCTATAAAAAGGACACCAGAGGCCGAAAGACGAGCGGTGAACTCGTGTACCTAATTCATCTTGATGCATAATCACAGCAGCTGCACACACTGGTGACTACAATCATAAACACAGTTTACAAGCAGACGCAGCAGTGTGATCACCGAGGAGATCTGCTGTTGCAGAAGGGTGGGGGTTTGTGTGTGTGTGTGTCCGTGCGCGTGCGCGTGCGCGTGCTCATGTGTCCACAAGGGATAAGTAGCCAGAGTTGATTCCTGCATCAAGATGGCGCGGACACCGCCGCCACCAGCACCACCACAGCGCCGACCTCCTTCTGCGGGGGATTGGAGCTCCTTCTTATTAACAACCTGGCCGGATTACAGCTCCGCGTGTCAAGCCATCAGAAGTATATCAACACAACATTCCAGGGCAGAGAAAATAACTAATGAGAGATGATTTTTTTTTTTTTTAACATCTCCACCAACAACTGAGACATGTTACTGCTGTGAAGCTTGTTAGCTATGTGGTGCGAGCTGTATGTGGGAGAACTCAGTGCTCCTCTTCTGGTCTACACTGTTGTCCAGATTTTGCTCGTTAAGGTCTTCCTTATCGTGCAAACACCCACACGTGCCCACCACCCTCCTCCACTTTGTTGCACAAAAAGCATGCAGCTACACACACACACACACACACACACACACACACGCACTCATACATGTGCACACAAATAAATCTGCACAACGGCAGCTGTGTTTGCTCTGGTTTTGTACTCCCAGGGCACGAGGTTCTTCCCTGGAGGAACACATGAGCTCTGACCCAAGGCGGTGGTGCTGCGTGAAGCTGTCCTGGCTCCTCTCTTGTTTTTCTCTGCTATTCTGTGTTCCTACATCTGTATTTCGTTCCTTGCATGAGATGAAAATATGAAAAAGATGAAAAACAACAACAACAAAAAAAAAACCAACGCATATTTAACTGCGACTGCCTGGTACCAGCAGTGAATACCTCGTCAAGAAAATGGCTTCCAGGATATCTACTGAATTGGTTCCGTGTGCTGAAAACGAAACTTTCCCTCCACTACTCATTTCTCTTGGAGAGCAGTTTTTTTTTGATGAAGGAGGTAGAGCGCTTTTCTTTGATATTTGTTTATCTCTTCAAAAAGACGAAGCAGCCAAAACCCCCCAGAGAAATGAACCAAGTATAGCCCTAATTTACAAGAAGCCAGCAACTCGTACAAACTGTGCTGACCTGTCAATAGCCCTGTATGTAAATGCGGTGTTATTGACGTGCTGTCACTGTGGATATTTCCTGACATTACTCCCACGAGGCCTCCTTTTTTCCACTAATACTGTGGACTAATTGGATTTTCAGTCTTTTATCAGTTCCGACTGACACATACAGTCTCGACTCTTTTTATCTATCCATATTGTTTACCTTTGTGGGTGACAGATGGTGCATGAAACCGCAAACAACAAAGCAGTGAAAACCATGGTGTCCAAACATCAGAAGCCACTGCAGCTTTACATTAGAAAACCACGATTACTGTATTAGCCGAGCTATTCTAATTATCCAAGAGTGAGACCAACTCCAGGGTTTGTCTGTAGTAGGGATGTGCTATATCATATCATCATCGACACATAGGAAGAATTTCTCCCCACAGTAAGAACTTGTCTTCCCAAGACATAAACAACATCATTGATGATGGGTTTTAATTATGTGCCAAACAACTGTGGTTAGTTCACATATAAAATGTGAACAAGCATGACAGACATTATATGATGTGATACAGCCATATCATAGGTAATGTCATACATACAGAGCATTCGGAAAGTATTCACAGCACTTCACTTTTTCCACATTTTGTTATGTTTATGTTACGGCCTTATTCCAAAATGGAGTAAATTCATTCTTTCCCCTCAAAATTCTAATTTTGCAAATTTATTAAAAATAAAAAACTAAGAAATCACATGTACATAAGTATTCACACCCTTTGCCCAATACTTTGTTGATGCACTTTTGGCAGCAATTATAGCTTCTTGAATATGATGCCACAAGCTTGGTGCACCTATCTTTGGGGAGTTTTGCCCATTCCTCTTTGCAGCACCTCTCAAGCTCCATCAGGTTGGATGGGGAGCAGTGAGATGTTAAATCGGGTTCAGGTCTGAGCTCTGGCTGGGCCACTTAAGGACATTCACAGAGTTGTCCTGAAGCTACTCCTTTGATATCTTGGCTGTGTGCTTAGGGTCATTGTCCTGCTGAAAGATAATCATCACCTCAGTCTGAGGTCAAGGCAGGTTTTCATCCAGGATGTCTCTGTACATTGCTGCATTCATCTTTCCCTCAATCCTGACTAGTCTCCCAGTTCCTGCAGCTGAAAAACATCGCCACAGCATGATGCTGCCACCACCATGCTTCACTGTAGGGATGGTGCCTGGTTTCCTCCAAACATGATGCCTGATATTCACGCCAAAGAGTTCAATCTTTGTATCATCAGACCAGAGAATTTT
>CABFOU010254169.1:0-11016 GCA_900660325.1 Opsanus beta
CTGTGCGTGGTGGCTCTTGAAGCACTGACTCTAGCTGCAGTCCACTCTTTGTGAATCTGTATTGTTGTGCCAACACTGTACTGAGCAGTGCCATAGACTGATTGACTCCATGCCACGCCGCATTGCTGCAGTAATTCAGGCAAAAGGAGCCCCAACGAAGCATTGAGTGCTGTACATGCTCATACTTTTCATGTTCATACTTTTCAGTTGGCCAACATTTCTAAAAATCCTTTTTTATGTATTGGTCTTAAGTAATCTAATTTTCTGAGATACTGAATTTGGGGTTTTCATTAGTGAGTGGTCAGTTATACTTATCAAAATTAAAAGAAAAAAACATTTGAACATATCAGTTTGTGTGTAATGAATGAATAGAATATACATGTTTCACTTTTTGAATGGAATTGCTGAAATAAATCAACTTTTTCATGATATTCTAATTTTATGACCAGCACCTGTATATTTATATATCTAGAAACTATGGCTCAAATGTCATATGAATTT
Source organism: Opsanus beta (assembly GCA_900660325.1). Lineage (NCBI taxonomy): Eukaryota > Metazoa > Chordata > Actinopteri > Batrachoidiformes > Batrachoididae > Opsanus > Opsanus beta. Next base: position 502 of record CABFOU010254169.1, read on the forward strand.
AAATCTTCAGAGAAGCATCACATTTTACATGTTCATGACAGAAAAAATTCTCAAATCCAATGTTACAAGTTGGAGAGAAGTTGGATTGAGGGGTCAGGGTTAGAACTTTGATAAAATGGTGAATAGTACGCTCAAGTGGCACTGGCATAACTCCCATCACTATAGCCTTCTACCTACAGTGACAGGCCCATCACTGTTTCAACGAGGACTCTCAGGTAACTACAACGCCTTACAGTCATTTTTAAAAAGTCATCTACATTGCCTTACACTATGAAGAGTTGGTCCTACTTTGAGTCATATAATGTGTCACATTGCAGGCATGTCGTGCAGCTGTGTTTCCACGAAATTTCGCTCGTTGAATCAATTTCGACACCCATTGTAAATTGTGCTCCTCTTCCCAAATAATTGGTGGCAGAAATGCGCACACGTTGGTTGGTTGCCAACCTCCAATAAACTCCACAGTCGAAGAAGTTTCTGTGCTGTCAGATGGTGATTTGTGGCCATTCAGCAAGAGAAAACGAACAGCGAAATATTAGTCGATGAAAAGAAGAAAACTGAGTGAGAGCAACTGATGCAGGATAAAGTGGTGTGTGCTCTGAGAAGATGAAAGCTTTTTTACACAGAGGAGGGAAGAGACACGTTAGCAGGACCGAACACATGGAATTAACAGTGTTTAACCGTAAGGACCCACACCTAGAGTTCCAAATGAGAAGTGCCTCATCCCTTTGTTGGATAGGAAGACACAAATTGAAACAAGTCCATGTTTAAATTATTATTATAACAAATGGCTGGAAGTGAAGGCTTGTATGTTTCGGTTAGGGATGCCACGAGAATTGATAATTTGGTATCAAGTCTATACAAAAATTCTGAAAATGTGACTCTTTTGGTGATATTGTCAGTATGAAGGACGTAGTTTTAAGCATGTAAAAACAACTGCTGCTGCATAAACGGGCTTGCAGCCCAAAATCTGTGCAATCGTGTTTGAAACAGGTTAGTTGACTCTTGAGTCCGACTGTGTTATAACGCATCGCTTCCTTAGTGCTGACTGAGGGACAGCTTGCTGTGACATAATATTATCCTTGGTAAAAGCTGAAAAAAGAAAACACTGCAAAGCGTTGTTAGATATAATGAGATTAAACATATCTTTTTTCAGAACTGTTTGGTGTACAAGCTGCTAAATCCTTCATTATTTCAAAGGGTCATACAAAGGTCTTCTTAGCTGCTTTGCTATTTGTCTCCATGGCAGCTCATCATCATACTGACATCTACTGGTCAACTAAATTGTAGCACAACACTTACATTAAAACATTCTTTTGACTTCTCCAACAAGTAATATTACAGTCAGTAATGACTAGATACGATATGTAGAACAACTCCAGATCAACGAACATGTAATTACATTAGCTGCTGTTGATTTCTCTTTATGTTTTCACGGTGGAATTTGTCTTTTATAAGTTATAAGTCATATCTTGTAAAAATAGATGACGAGATATTTTTCTGACTAAAGCTTGTTTACAAATGCTGTTCACTGAAAAAGGCCTGTGCACATTTAAAGAAAATGAAGGTCTTCAAGCCCCGCCCAGCACTCCTCTGATTGGCTTGTTCAATTTATGATGCGTCAAACGGCGCTTGGTCTGTGAGAAATTCAGATTTTAAGCAAGCTCACAGAAACCAGACACTGACAGCATAGGATTTTGTGTGTGTGTGTGGCGCAGGGGCGCTGACATGTCACAGTATGTTGTGTACTTTTTGGACAACAGCTATCACATTTTTTTCTTGAACCAAAATTTTCTTTTTCATCAATAAGAGGATGGTGCCATTTTCTGTGCTGTATATTTTGGTGAACATTGCTTCATAGTATAGATGATTAAATTTTAAAAACAATATGTAATGTTTTGTTTGTACATGTGGGTTGAATGTTTGTGTCTCTTTGACCTCGCCAACAGAGTTTGAGAGGGCCTGGACAATCTTCTCATGTGCTGTGGCCACCACGCTCTGACCGTTGATCTGTATGATTCTGTGCCCCACGCGGACCCCACCACGCTCAGCGATGCCTCCTCGCATCAAACTGCATATCTGTATGGTTAAAAAACAAAACAACAAAAGGAACAAGAATAGAGGGAATTTAAATGGCAGCATGTTTTAAACATACAGAATAAGGTTGGTCTCCCAATGCTGACTTTTCATGCTTGATTGTGTACGTTTGTGGCACAAAATAAATAAATAAAAATCAGATACCCAATCAGGGCCCAAAAACAGGTGAAATCTGTGGTAAAAAGTAGAGCTGTAGAACACTGTAAGCAAATGGGAAAGTTTTAAACATGTTTAAAAAACATTTATGACGCTGGGTTGTTGTAATCCACAAAATGTGACTGATCTGATTTAACTGGTGCAGACCATGAAAAGCATGTTGTTCTCTTCAACAGAAGACTGTTTTAAGATGTGAACAAAAACATTTTAGCTTTTTTGGAAAAGCATAGGGGAAAATGTAGAAGTAGCGTTTTGTGCATGCGTAGGTGCAACAACAATCGTTAAATGAGAATCGTACATACTTGGGTGTATTTGGCAATAATCGGTCACACTTGTATGCAAGCAGATATAAAATAGTAGGTAACAAAAATTTTTCGTACTATTAAAAAAATAAAAAATAAAAAATCGAGCCAGAGTTCCTCAATTTTGAAATTGGAATGGAAAATGGTGGGAAAAGTCATCAACAGCCCCTCTCACAGAGACATGTTTGCGGAATTAAGAGCTGCATGTAGCAGTCGTCACAAACATGTCACAAAACACTACATGATTGGCGGCACTTGCCAGAGAGTGACAAGTGTTTTGGTCATATTCAAAACACTTGCCACACTCTGGCGAGTGCCGACAATCGCCTTGTCAGAGTGTGGCAAGTGTTTTGAACATGACCAAAATGCTTTGCCCCTTACACGTCAGTAACATGCTGCATGCATGTTTGTTCAGAAACTCCAAATTCATGAAAAATTGAGAAAAATAAAAATCTAAATTGATGAAACACTGGCCAGGAAGCAGGAGACCATGCCCAGGTTTTACACCCTGCGTTAAACGCCACTGAACGCCACAAACACGCAACAGTCACACAGCAGCAATCGCCGGTATTGGTGGTGAGTATAGGACCCCAATGGCTGCCACAGACACGCCGTGCATGCCTTCTGTGTGAGAGGGGCTTACTGTAAGTCACAGCGAGATGGTGATGGAGACTGTGACGTACAACTCTAAGTAGTTGACAGTTAAGAGTCAATGTGACGGTTGCAGATTACACATGTGCTGGAAGAAATGAATACTGGAGACTTAACTGTAGCGTTGGTGAAAAGAGAACAGTGAAACTAACACAGCGTTTGGTTTGTCAGTGCATAAATGAAGTAAGCAGCAGCAGCTAGAAGTGTGAATGACACACATTCTGTAAATAAAAATATATCATAAGAATATTCATTATTTTGTGTTATTGTGCTTTGAACAGTGAGATGTGCTCACGATGCCGTTCTGGACACTGAAGCCCAGCTGGTACTTCAGATCTGGTCTCTTGATGAGGACAGTGGTAACAGGAGGGCAGCTTACAATGTTCATTTTCACCTGGACCTGGTTCTTCAAGCCCTTTAATAAAGACGGATAAGCATGACACTTTTTGTTAAAGCACCTTTCCCACAAACAGAACTGCTCGTTTCATTTTTGAGCACGGTGTTTTAATAGTCTCTTGTTGTCCTAGTCTACCTTGATGATTCCCTGACAGGTGGCCAGTGGCAGCCCGACCAGGCTGGTGTTGTTGATAGACATGATCTGGTCTCCGATGCTGAGCTTGCTGGAGCGTGCCGCTGGGCCTCCGTTCATCATGTTGGCTAATATAACTGTCGGCAGAATGGATCCCCAGCCGGACTCCACAATCACCACACCCAGGATCTCCCCTTTACTCTTCTCCAGCTGCAGCTGTGAAACGGTGAGACATGGGCAGGTATTGGTCACTTTTATAAGTTTCATCATATATTATGCAGAAACGGACATTCTGTCATTAACTCAGAGCATTATTATTATCCATTACTTTTTAACTCCCCAAATATCAACAAGCTTAAGTGCTGAATACACCTACAATGTATTCAGCAAATCTGTATCTCACGCAGCATATATGAACATCCACAACAGGCAACGCTCCTGCTGGTGTTACTGAATGTGATGCACAACTGTTGCCCTACATGCAGAAACTGCTTCATGTTGGGGCTGGGCGACATGGTAAAAATATACATATTGATCAATATTTATCACAAGATAAACTGACAATGCTGTCAATTTGAAAAGTATAATGACTGAAGCCTGAAGAAACCAGAGGGTTTATAATTTGAACTTCAGCATATTTTATTAACAAGAACTAGAATAACAACGTAAACATTTAACAAAAACCATTTCTTCCACCATCCATCCATCATCCATTTTGGAATAAGGCTGTAACATAACAACATGTGGAAAAAGTGAAGTGCTGTGAATACTTTCCAGCTGCACTATATCACAGAAAATGTGTTTTTCTTGACGATTCTGATATAATTTCCTGATATCTTTGGTACATTGTCATGACATCACTCATACATTTGATAACAAATGATTGACTGGTTGATAAAAGCTTTTCGTCATCTCTCTAGTCCTACTGGTTCTGGAGATATCCCTGAAAAATCACTACAATTTTTAACCTTGAACTTTCACTGATTATCTCCAAAAGGTCATGATCTGGAGGTAATCATCCAGTATTCCTACCAAGTCTCACGAAAATCTTGTCACTTGTTGGTGAGAATTTGTACTCAGACACACATAAGTGATTACAAACCCTGCTCTCCAGAGTAAAGACACAAACCAATTACATGTTATTCTGTAGTCCAGTAGTGACCAACCTCTTTGCAGTTTTCAGAGTTGGAAAAGTGAATGAGGTCGTCATTGTACATCTCCTGGGTGTTGATGATGTCACTGTACTCCTTCTGGCTCAAGTCCTCGGGGTTAATGCCGTTGGCTCGTAGGAACTCCTGGTAAGCTACGCTGAATGCCTGGCCGATGGACTGAGCGATAAGCTGGGCCTGCAGACACAAAATGTGCTCAGAGATGCAGGAAGCAGAAATCAGGATGGATGCACGCTTCATCTGTTACACTCACAGAAGCTAACCTACACTGAGATATCAGAAAATATACTGTAGAGTCAAATGATTCTGGCATTGCATGTTGTTTTTGCTGCCACCAGGAGGGGAATAATAATATTAATTAATAATAATATTTCATTGAACACGAGATATTTAAGCATTTTTCACTCACTTGTAGATTGTGTGAATTCAACTTTCTACAAGTGTTTAATCAGTGAGCCAGACAACATTATCAGAGTGTTAACGCAACGTTTATCATGTTCTACAACATAGTCATCAGGACTGGAATTTTCCCAACACTGGAACGCAGTGTTGGGAAATTAATAAAATATTTTATTAATGTCTAATTAGTCATTTCAGTACATCTGGATGTCTCTGCAGACATTTCTTCAAGGATTTTGAGTACCACCAGGGGGAGCTTTAGGTACAAGTATGTAACTAGTGAACTCAATGTCTTTTAGGAAATGTCTGCAGTTACCACAATAAAATACTTTATTATTATTTTACAATATAAGTACACAGTATAAGTGGCATGAGCACCATCGTTTGAAAACTAACGCCACATAAAACATATTCAACAGTGACACCAGACACTTGGTATAAAACTTACTAAAAAAAGACACTGGGAAAAAGAGCTTGAATATATTATTAAACTATAAGACAACAGTTTACGAGGCAATAAGACAATTTATTTAATTAATTTTTATATAAACCTTTGCAGTAGTGAGCTAGAAGCAGAAAAGGACGCCATGCAGCCATTGGAGCTCCATGAGAAAGAGAACACAAAGTGTTTGTGTGCTGATGGATGAGCAACTGAAGACAGAACAGATGGGACTCCAGCCTTTGCACTGACTGAAGACAAGCTGGAGTGCTGACAGCTTTACACAAAGTTCTTCATGAAGCCACTGCTTTCTGAATTTGCTTCAACAAGTCAAGCCGCAGCAGCGTGGTCCTAAATTAAATAAATGTCCAGCCAGTTTATATAATGTCATGTCAGTGGGTTATCCTATTCACTATTGACTTGACTTCATTTACTATTGACTATTTACTATTGACTTCAGCGAGGAAATGGGAGAAACTAAATTCAGGATGCACAAATAAAATGAGGGGCTAGATCCGTTGTGTCCTTGCCTGTCATGGTCATTTGAAGTTTTTTTGGAACTGTGTCATCTGTGTAACCTCTTATCTGTTGCTGCTGTTGCTACAGGAGGTTCGCCAAGTTGCAAACATACAATTCACAGTTTAAGAGGGACTTACATCCTCAGACTCAAACACGTGACAAATCATCTTGTACTGTTTCTTGGCCTCGGGTGCACCGGGCGTGGTCTCGATGCAGTCCTGGGAGGCCGTGCGTGGCATTCTGCGTCTTGCCATCAGGACCACAATGTTCCCAATATCAGCAATGTAGGAAATCGTACGGAGTGCATTGTCCATCATGGTTTCCTGTCAGTACAGCAATCAAAGTAACATTCTGTTAAAGGTCAAATCCACCTTAAAATGGCATCATCATCATCATAATCATCACAGTCTGTGCTGTTACTGTTCAATAAACAGATGAGATCACCTGCACATACAGATGCTCCACTGATGGTGTGCTGTGGAAAACCTACCACAATGCTATGACAGCATCAGTTGTCAATTTACTTATGTAGAATACATCACTTTCTCAAAATGCCCAGCGAATGACCATTAATTCAAGCATATTGTGCTGATATTTCTTGATAATGAAGCCCATTTTTCATGTCTATTAATTACTGAGATCACTGGAACAGCACAGTATAACTTCTGCATGAGGACAGAAAATGTAGTACCATATTTTCCAGACTATAAGTTGCAGTTAGTTTACTAGTTTGAGGCCCTGTGACTTATATTCCAAAGCAACTTGTGTGTTAAAAAACAGGGGTGTAACAATACACAAAAATCACAAGTACATTTTCAGTACAGTGGAAACAAGAAACGCAACATTAAGGATATTTAACCCAGGTTCTTTAGGCTAGTGTGTGGCTGAATAGTCTTTCCAGATTACCAAATTTTTTTTCTTAAATTCTTGCAAAATATGCATTTCAAAAATAAATCTGACCTAACACCTGTATGATTTATATATGATTTTTCGTCTTCATAATACATTTTTTGAGAGATATGACTTATACGCTAGCATGATTTACAGTAGTCCAGAAAATACAGTAAGTTCTATATAGGCCCTGAGGACTATTTTTGCTGGTGGTTATCCCCAGATTTTTGTGTTTCAGATACATGGGCCAGATGTAGCCGTCAAGCAGGCCGGGAGGGTCTGGCACTCCCATCGCATGAAGGCGATGGGAGTCTATGACTCGCCTTGGCTGAGACACCAATCCATCACGGATTGCTTCCCCAGACAAGGCCGGTACCCATTTACAGCTGGGTGAACTGGGACAATGCAGATAAAGTGTCTGGGTCATTTGATGGATGTATGAGAACAGAATATCTATTCAAGTTTAACTGAAAGCTATTCAACTTGGATGCTGGAATAACGAAGTTAACTAAACTTCAAAATGTGCTAAAAACAAACCTAATAGGAAGTGTAGCATGGAGTTAGCTCTATGGTACCACCAAAGAATGGAGGAAGTACTACATTACAATTAAACATTTTAAATGCTAAAATGAAACTGTAATGGAATAATGCAAATATACAGTGCACGAGTGGCCACATAACAAGTGCCCCCGCACACATCCAACTACTACGCTGATTTTTGGACTGGTTATGTGCTGCTGTTGGATGATTAATGGAACATGATAACTGAAGAATGTCAATCATCCAACCATTGACACCCCCACCCCCACCTCCAAAAAAGGAATAAACAGATTTTGTTGTTCATATCAGCCCATTAAGAACAGCAATGTTCATGAAATCTTTTAAGAGATCCTAAAGTTTGACATTTGATCTTGAAAATTACCTTGAACATAAGTTTGCAACAGGACCACTTGAGGAATAATGTCTGCATGTTTGATCCAAATCGTGCAATAAAGGTCAGAGGAGAAGGAATTTTTCGAATTGTAGATGACAGAAAAACAACAGAAGCTACGTCACGGCTAAAGAAAAATGTTCCATTCTTGTTTCTGCCATTTACAGGGTTGAAACACTGCATTTATTCCTAGATGTGTCTTTAAACAAATGGGTATTTAAAGAACTGATATTTGGAATAACGCTTCTACTAAACAGAAGAATAGTACCAAAAAGAAAACAGGTGGCACTGTAAAGTAAAATCTCTGTAGAATGCCCTGGTGTTCCCATGTTTCCATAGGCTGAACTCACCTGTGAGTCTGCATTGAGTACTTTGATCCTCTGGGTAGAGATGAACAGATCAACCTCTGTAAGAGTTTGAGTGTCCCCATCTGCATTCTGCAAGAAGATAATTACAGAAGACGCCTTTGTTGGCTTTCTGTGTTTAACTGCTCTGCTGGACAGTCGGAGAGTTTAGTGAAGACAAATCATATTTTACATGTCCAAAAGGACAGCAACGGTGCATGCATGATTAAGGTCCATGGTGGCTTCTTGGATGAACGGTGTTATGTGAGAAGGCAGAAAAGGAAATTGTTTGGCAGCAGCATTCATTTACATGAAATTGGCGTGAGAATGACGGGCTGGCAGAGTCACCAGAAAGGGCTTAGCGCTAAACCCTTACCAGCTGGCTCTTATTCCACTGAGTTATACCGCTGTGGTTCCAGCACAGCAAAGGCTGAACACATTTACCTCTGAATACTGCAGAATGCAAACGAACACAAGTGTATTAGTCTGAAATACCAAACCACATTACACCGCACACTGTAATGAACCACTTTAATGGCTGTTGAACCATTTATTTGACAATATGGCAGCTAACCACAGCGGCAGCTACTTGATTGTTGATTGTTTTATGTTTTAGCTTATAAAGATATCAGAAAACAGCAAAGAAGCACCTGTGACAATTTTCCATATTTAAAGCTACAGTGTGTAGGGTTTAGGGGTGTTGATTGGCATGAACAGAATACAGCATTCATAACCATCTGTTCATTACTATACAACAACAAATCAATGTGTTTTCATAAGCTTGGAATGAGTTTTTCATATCTACATGGGAGTGCGCCCCCCTCATGGAGGCCGCTGCGTTGCACCGCCATGTTGATCCAGTGGCCCAAAAGGGACATAGTTATTGCACCTTTCTTGCAGCACAGAAAGAAGAGTGAAGAAGAAACAAGAGCAATCAGTGATTTCTCCTCTATATACTGTCTGCTGGTTGTGAGTGCAGGCTAACAAGTTTGAGAATCCTTATTTTTGTGAAATGGAGGATCGTACATATTGCTTATCACAACAGAAGGGAGCATGAATCCCCGTCGCCAAAAAAAGTGAAAACGTGAAGGGACACAAATCCGTGGCCAGTGACGGCATAATGCAATCTGCAATGTCACCACTAGATGATACTGAAATGACAGTGGCATGAAAAAAAGAGAGCAAATCCTCATATTTGAGGAGCTGATGGCATTCAAAACTGAGGTCAAGAGCTTCCCCAGTTGATGAAGAACTGAGGATCAGGAATTTTTGTGATGGATTTCTGCTGGTGTGATTTTTGATGCGGTGAAAAACTGACTCTAGAAGCAAGCTTGTGTGTGATTTTGAGAGCTGAGCCTGATATTTCCCACTGTATTCATCTTTACTGTAACTTCACTTCAAATGTGCCAATTTGATTCAAGGCTTTGATAATTTTGGAGAAATTTAAGAGGCCACACAACCAAACAGCATTAGGTACAGTTTTTTTTTCTTTGAAGCTCTCATTAATCATCATCTAAACACAGGTTGTTTGCAGATGATTCATGTCTCCGTCACATCTCTGCATCAACACAGGATAAAGAAACAGAATCACATGTTGTCTGTATTATCTGACAACAGCTGATAAAAATCTGCCAGCACTAAACTCCTTAATTCAGGTACCAATTGCTTAAAAAAAGCAACTTCTGCTAGGGTGACAGCACCAGAGTCTTCCATCCCTGCCTCCTCGATGGAGGACATGTCAGTATGGTTGAGGAGATCCTCAACGTGTTCTTTCCACCGCCTGACGATGTCCTCAGTCCAGTTTAGCAGCTCTCCTCCCCTGCTGAACACAGCCTGGGCTAAGAACTGCCTCCCTTTCCTGAGGCGCCTGACAGTTTGCCAGAACTGCTTTGAGGCTGACCGAAAGTCATGGCCTCTCCAAACATCTCCCATGCCTGAGTTTTTGCCTCAGCCACCACTGACACTGCAGTCCTTCTGGCCTGCCAGTACCTGTCCGTTGATTCCAGAGACCTCTGTGCCAACCAGACACAAAAGGCCTGATGGCTTCCCTTACCGCTGGAGTCCACCAGTGGGTTCTTGGGTTGCCGCCAC
>CABFOU010254273.1:0-18596 GCA_900660325.1 Opsanus beta
TACAAAACTTAGTTTAAATGGGAAAAGTAAATTGTAACAAATTGTTGCAATTAATAATATATTGTGTTTCCCATTTAAACAGTCAGGTTTTGTGGGTCTGGTTGACGTAACTAGATGAGGTCAACGTGGCATTTAATTTTTTAGAGTGGGTGACCTTTTGGGCTTCGCCCTCTGCATCCTCCACCTCCCTGATGTTTGAGAGGTATATGTTAAAGTGATCTGTTTGCTGTCTCGTTAACACAGCGAGGGAGGGAGGACCATCACGGAAGGGTGGAGTGAGGAGGAGCAGAGGAGGAGGTGAGGGGGATTTGGGATGTAATAGGACACCAGCCTTCTCCCGCGCTCTCTCTCTCTTTCTCTCTCCTCCTCCTCCTCCTCTCGGCTCTCTCTGTTAGTCTTGTCCTGTGGGCACTTAGATGGAGCAGCAGCATTTCTCTTCTTTGGGAGGAGAAGGGGGTTAGAGGAGGACAAATCAGAGTTGGAGTCCGGATTGCTCAGGTGGTGACCAGAAGTGAAAGGAGCTCCCATAAGGTGAGTCCTGGAACCAATCCTGATCCGATCTGTCAATCCGGTGTAAAGATGTGGACGGGAGATGGTGGGCAGGAGGCAAACAGGTGCAGACAGTCACTGGAAGTTACCTCCAGAAATTTTCTTTTCTCTTGAAAATCTTCTGTAATATTCCAGTGAACTCTGATATTGTGCTTTATTTTTTTCCACATGTTCCTGGCGTATTATCAGATAAAGTCCATGAGGCTGTTACATCATCTGTGTGACTTTAAAACTGATTAGAAACAACAAATTAGACATTTTAAATGCTTTTTTTTTTAGTTCTGCTTTCATTTCATAATCATGATCAAAGATGAATCACAAGATTCCTATTTTTCCCAGTAATTTGAAATGCTTGAGATGTTCTCAGCCTCAGTCACACGCGTGGTGGAACGTGGGGCCGCTGCTGACAGCTGAATGACAGGGTGTGGTATGAACACACATGGTGCCGTCGCAGCCAGGGCACAATGTGTGGAATTGTTTAGCATTCCCTTTGTCATTCCCGTCCCCGGGTCAAGTGCAGATTGTTTGGAAAACGGTGAGATCCATGGAACCTGATTCAAGACGGGAAGATTCTTGCAGACTTGTGTGGATTTTTTTTTTTTTTTTTTTTTTAAGGAGAGCCAGCCTGAGATGGAACATTCATGAGGCTGTCACGGAAAGAACACATAATTATCACCACGCACTGGAAATAGAACTTCCCTTCCCCAAGCTGACCTGCTTTCTGGAGACAATTAATTGTAGGAATTCTGGTATTTGTGGTATTTTGAAGAACTTTGAGAAAGTGAGTGAAGTACATTTAAGAACTAGTCTAGACTCGACTCTGATCTGGAGACCAGTGATTCCGGGCGAAATCAACAAATTGTTAAGACCTTTAGTCGAGGATCAGCTCATTCATTACTTTTGGTGCGGTACACACACATACAGGCGGTACGAAGCATCTAATTCTGACCTGGTTGGGTGTCATCGGACACTTAGCCGTAGCTCGACTCACTTGACGATGACTTTAGCAGCTGTGAAACCAATATTTCCAAGCCAGAGCCTCTCCCTGGGAGAGGGAAAGGCATGGACTGATCCCAAAGCAGGACCAGGGTTGAGGGTGAGGTCACAACTGGGAGCTTGAAGCTAACATATCAAAAGAAGCCTTAAAGGTGGATAATGCTCATTCTCTTTTCATTTCCTTTAGTTTGGCCAAAAATAAAAAGTCATTCCTGTTTTCCACTTTATCCTCCTGCACCTGGATAGAAGAAATTCACCTCCGCGACACGAATCAGATCTGATCCAACCACACCCAACCCATATCTCAATCTATTTGTTCTCTACACCCGAAACTGAAAATTTTATAGCAATCATGCAGCTTTCGTATCTGTCAGCCATCAAATTTTTATTGCGCATCTATAAGCAATGAGAGCAGGGATCCTGAATGAATGTGTTTTTCTTTTGTTTCTTAGGCTTCAGGGACTTTAAATGCACTGTTTTTGTTTTGTTTTGTTTTGTTTTGTTGTTGTTTATTTGTTTGGAGGGTTTTTTCTTGAAACACAATGTGTTTAATGTTAAGAGGAAAGTATTCCTCTAGTACTGGACCTGTTCAGTGCAGGATTTGGTGCCCCACGGGGAGCAGAGTACCTGCCTCCATCAATAATTGAGCTGTGCATGTCCTGTTGTGACAAATGCACAGGGAGCGGCTGAGAGTGTTTTTCTGGCAACATTTTGTTGCCGATTTAGTGAGTCATGAACTGACATGTTATGCACTTACATTTGACTGAATAAAAGCTATGAAACATTTCACTTTGCAACCACTCTGGACTGTCAGAGTTGTGTTTTAACGCTAAATCCTCATTTTTACAATAAAAGAAAAAGAAAAATCTGATCAGTCACTGTGTCAGATATTCCTTTTGGTACTGTGATTATTTTCTTTATTATTTCTGCAGAGGAGGTTATTTTTTTCACGTTTGTTAGATTCTTTGCTTTTTAGAGTTTCAGCCTGGGGAGGGCAGCACGGTGGGGCAGCGGTTAGGGCTTTCCCTTCCTGGCAAGAAGGTCTGACGTTCAAACCCCGCGCATGCCTTTTTGTGATTGTGCATCTGGAGTTGCGTCAGGAAGGGCATCTGATGTAAAATTGTGCTAGGTCAACAAATAGATCCACTGTGGTGACCCCCAAGCAAAATGGAAGAAGCCAGAAGAAATTAGATTTTCAGACTGGGGAGTAACAGAGGAGTATTTTTACACCCATACCTGGCAGCGCATGTGAGGGTATTGTTTTCGGTCCCAAGTGTCTGTCCAAGTGTGAACAAAATACCTTGAAGAGCTGTGATCTGGTTTGGACCGAACTTGGTGAAATAACTGAGGGTCAGGCAAGGACGGCATTGATTGATTTAGACAAAAATCAGATAAAAGTCAAGAATCCCAGCCAAGGTCAAATTTTGTGGCCAGTATGGCTGTTCCAAGGAATTTTTGTTGCTGTGAAAGACTAATGTGAAGTTACATATATCACCTTTCTGTTGATCACATATTGTTCAATGTTTGAAAGAACATCAAATGTCAAGGCCACACAGAATCATATGCTATGTACCTCCTCACAAAGAATATTTTTTGCATGACTCTGTTGCTCTAGTTGCTTTTGTTATGAGGAAAATGTAGCATTTTGATCCATAATTGTTGAGGCATACATAAGTACCCTTCTCTTAGTCAGTGCTCTTTTTAGCACATATGTTACAACAGCATGGATTTTTCAACATGTAAATAGAACCCATTTCACATTGACTTAGTTATTTAAACTCAAATTTAAATAAATGTTTTTGAAGATCATGTTTATACTGAAATATATGCCATTATAATTCATTATCAGTATATCATCGTATATGTTCAATATTTCACTTTAAAAAAATATTTATTTCATATTTTTTTTGGTGACTCGTTATAAAAGTGTTTTATGTTTTGATTGCTCATCATATGAATTATCACGGAGAAACAACTCAAATATTTCAAGCACTAATTAACTTTAGCTTGGGTAACTAGTCAAATTCAGAAGCAATGTTAATGAAGGAAGCATAATTAGTTTTAGCTTGAGCAGCTAATCAGTCACAAGGATTGTATTTCGGTAATTATCTTGGTTAGCTAAGTGCCAATAGCATTAGCCTGAGTGACTAATCAAATTCACAAGTGGTGTTCATTCACTAAAATATTAACTAAGAGGTTGTTAGCATTACTCTGAGTAACTCATCAAATTCGCAAGTCATGTTAACATCTAAGCTAGTGAGTAATTACATTCACAGCTAATGTTAATTAACCGTGTTCGCAAAATGCTAAATAGCATTAGCTTGATGACTACTCACATTCACAGCTAATGTTAAGTCATTGTGTTATCTAAGCTCTCATTGGCATTAGCTTGTGTAACTAATCAAATTCGCAGCTTATGTTAACCTACAAACAGCAAAGACCATTAACTTGAATAAGTAATTAGATTCACAAGTAATATTAATTCACTAATTTGTGCGCTAAATAGTAGTAGCTGACGTGAAAATCAAATTCACAACTAACACGAAGAACATGTACAATTATATGATAGAGCTACTGTACATGAGAAAATACATAAAGTCAAACTCACAGTGCAGAAATAATGTTTGACTGTATTAAAATTTCATTTATATGAAGTTAGTGTGAATCTTGAGAGTGAATGTTCAAACTCCACGTTTGTCTAATTAGCGTTAGCATCAATTTCTGATATGTGAGAGTTAAATGTACCGTTTTAAAACAAACAAAAAAAAACTCAGAGATTGTGTGTTTTCAGGTTGACAGAAGTGTCTAAATGTATTTTTACTTGACACTTCACTCTTGATGCCTTTTCTTTCCGAACAGGCAGTGACCGGCGGCGGTGAAAGGGAGTGGTTCCTGAGCGGCACAGTCATGGGCAGGCCGGAGGGGTGTGCCAGGCTACCTCTGGTGCCAGCTATGGCGTTTTCCCTCCTGGCGCTCTTTCTCCTCTTCACTGGGGTTTCCGGCCTCCCTCAACCCTTGCCCAGAGTCTTCCTTTCATTTGAAGGTACGGAAAACGTATCAAAAACCCATGTTGTGTGCACAGTGCCATGTTGTTGTTGATTTTTGAGTTAATTCTGAACAAATGCTCCATAATGAAGCCCACCTTGAGGCTAAACAGTCATGCGTCTAGGTTTTGTTGTTGTATTTTTTTCCTGTGGATCGGTTGACTTTATGATTGTTGGAGACGCTTCCAAACCCATGCACACCCGTGCTCCTCTCTCCACACTGCCAGGACTCTCTTCTTCCATCGCTGTGATGCCAGCAAATACGAGAGGCTCTGCAGGAGGTGGCACACCTCAAAACGACCCTGAGTCTGTTCCTAGTTAAACTTTAATCGTGCAGCTCTGTACTGCAGGCCTGCGGCTTCTGGTTTTGATTCTCTTGTTTTATTTAATATCTTCATTGTGGGTTATTTTTATGCATTTTTGATGATGTCTTGGAATGAGAATGTGGGGGGGGTGATTCTGCAAGAAGTGAGTGGTGCAGTAACCTTTTGCTCGTGGCTGGAGTGTGCAGAGGGGTTGAAGGAGACGTTTGATCACCTTTCACTACCTCTCACCATGGATTAGGCTTCACAGTGCAGCTGAGGCTGTCTGTCACTCAGGTT
Source organism: Opsanus beta (assembly GCA_900660325.1). Lineage (NCBI taxonomy): Eukaryota > Metazoa > Chordata > Actinopteri > Batrachoidiformes > Batrachoididae > Opsanus > Opsanus beta. The sequence goes on from CABFOU010254273.1 coordinate 5,192, forward strand.
TCTGGGCTTAGACTGTTTGATCAGGTCTAGGGACCAGGGGAGTCACACTAGCATTTCTGTGTGATAGTTAATTCTCTTGGAGTTGAATTAGTCAATCACGTAATTCTTATGCCTGATTATAAACAGTCTCGTGACCCTTGAGATGACTGAAGAAAACTATCCAAAATGGAAATCGCTATCAAATTAGCGAGACATAATCCAATTGTAGTTTTGAGTGAAGCTTCCAAAAACAGATTGGCACAAGTTAGATGTTCGATAGGTGATATAATCTGTCGCTATAGCTCCAAGGCCATTGGACCCAAACTAACCAAACTTGAGTGTTTTCTTGGATAGTACCAGTAGGGGGAGGTCAATCACCATAGCAACAGCTAGTTACATATTAATATGGTCAGTGGGTCCGTGTGTGCAAAAACATATTTTGGCTCATTGAGACATTATTACAATTACCTCAAATACAACGAATTCCAAGGCGTCCGCTCGGTACCAGGTAACCTTACTCGGTCATGAGGTCATCCATTGCAGAAAATTTGCAGGTTCAGAGCTTCTTGGTCCCCACAAACCTTTATACCTCCAGAACTATTGATGGCATGACACCTTCATTTGCTTTGGCAACCATTGCTAAACTTTGACTTGCATTACTTACATTATTCGCTCACCTACATTCGCTGCACTTATATCAGATTTTAAATGTATTATAAGAAACAGCTGCATTCGAACGCAAACATTTTCTATTTGCATGTTTGTGTTTTTTACTTTCGTCTCAGTAAGTGGTTGTTTGACAAGATTTGATGTTTTTATTTCATTTCTATCTTTTTGTTTTCAAGTCTCTCAAATGATTGCTTCATGAATTCTGAAATAGTGCCAATAGCGACTCCATCGCTGTGTTTGGGTTTGTCCACTCAAGTCGCATTATTCACTCGCTCCCTACCCCTCAGTGCTTCCAAACAACTGGCTTTAATGGTCAAAGGTGGCCGCGTTGAAAACTAGCCAGTCCCTGTCATCTTGGAATGTTGGATTCCCGTTTCGAATGTGGATTCCGTTTGATTTGCGTTACTTAGTGTGGTTGCGCTTTCCACAAAGTGACTGCTGCTACTGTAGTAGTGGAACAACTCTGATTTTTGCAAGCACGGTGTGCTAATTTTTTAAAGAGGCTCTGGAGTTTATCCTTAATCTGTGTGATCATGAAGATGTCGGTAGTTTTAATGATGAATTTTGGTGTTACAAGAAGTGTGCTTGTTCAAAGACAAACAGCCAACTGGCTTACACATCCGCTGTGAATATTTGGCACCTGAGCCGAGCCATCGGGGATCCGCAGCATCATCCGCCTTTTGTTTCCCTGCGAGAAATCTTTGTGGATTGATGAGGATGAGGTTCGCATCTCCCTCAAGACTGCAGGGGTAAGTTGAGCACGGGTGAGCAGCAGATGTACGGAGCCTGCAGAGCCTCTGAGGTCCGAGGTGGAGCCTCATATCTCCTATAAACGCTGGAAGACTTTCACTGAGGGAGGGATTCAGGGCGTTTCAGCTCAATCCAAAGTGGACAAAAAGATAAATGTCAAGTTAGTGGAGAGAAGATGAAGTGGCCCAGAGGGGAACAAGGCGCAGGTGGTTGGGCACCTGCTGGGTGGACTCGTCTGCTTCAAGATGTGGAGACTTTTTTAATTAATGTGAGCTGGAACTAACTAAGCCAAGAAAATAAACCATTTAATGTGGCGCCGTGGTTGTGTATAGATCTCAAAGCTGGAGTTCCACCCCCGCCTTTATCTCCTCATGTCTTTGCTGAAATCCAATCCAGGGGTGAGACACGTTCACGATACTCCTGGAGCTGGATTCATGTCCTGCAGAGAAGTTGCTGTCTTTGACATTCCTTTCTACCTCACACTGCTTACTCTTGTGTTCCACGGACGAATACAGCTCAGTTCAAACCGCATATTTAAGAGCGAAAAATGCTGCCCAGGAATGCCGCGAACCCAAATAATAAACTGCGAAGAGATGGATTCCCCTCTGTGACTCAGATAACAAGACCTTCTCTCTTACAGCAAAAGTTCTTAGCATTACCCACAACTTTTCCAAAGCATTTCTAGAAATGTGTTGTCTATTGTCACAATTATGGCATATTAAACACTAAAATAACAAGGGTATTAGCTTATAAACTTCTAATATGAATGGTACCGAAAGCTGAATGCATTCCATTAGTTTCTGCAGTTCTTACTTGAAAAAAACCCTCAAATTTAATTAGAAGGTTTTTATTGTCAGTAAGTCCTATATAGGCTTTGAGGGCCATTGGTGCCAGTGGTTATCTCCCAATTCCATCATGAGAGTCTGTGACTCCCCCTGAACTGGACCCCAGTTCGACGCGGGTTACTCCCCCACCCATTTACAGCTGGGTGGACCGTGACAATGTAGATTAAGTGTCTTGTCCAAGAACACAGACAGGTAGCATGTGCAGGAATCAAGCCCAGGTCCACATATTGGCAGGCCAGCTCCTTCTCCATTCGTCCGCCTGCTCTACATGTCAGTTGAGCTTTTGGTGTATATTCTTGTAAATATGCAAGGGCTTGTGGTAACAAGTGGGCAAGTGGTAACAAAATCTTGTGATGCCTTGGATCCAGAAAAATTTAATTGGCACAAGAAGGGGCACTCAGATGCAATGCCCAGCAAATTAATTCTTTGTGATTCGGTGAGACCATAATCTGTGGTTGTGTGTGGCCTTGATTTTTGATCCACTGTGTCCAAAATTGAACCACTTTATCCTTGACTAACACACAACCCTTCCACCATGTTCAACCCACATCCAAAGCGTTTGAGTTCAACAGTTAAGACCTTTCAAGGGCGCCCATTATCGAAGGTCATGTGACCAGAAGAAAGATGATATGACTTTATATTAGTGCTTAATACTAACCACCTGTTTATTTTTAATCAAACTCCTTGAAATAGCCTTTTCTAAATATTCCTCATATAAAAGCATGTATTTGTCCTATATATGCGACCGCTGAGCTTGACCTTGAACCAATTATTCTCAAAATCAAAGTGTTTAGTCTTTGGTTGACCCACAGACTTTTCACCAAGTTTGGTCCAAATCGGATTAAAATGCCAAAAACAATACCCCGACATGTACGACTGCACGCGGGTGTAAAAATCAAAGGTGTTTGCATTTACCAGATTCCAGGCTCCTCTATGGTTCCTGTAATGTGCTACAATTTAAGAATAGGTAACCGACTGCAAATATTTGCACAACAGCAAGAGTGCTTTCACAGTCTGGAAGCTGAGAGACGAGTATTGTTTAAAACGGTGTAAAATAACACGTTTAATATGTTGCTTATTGCTTTTGCTCTCGGATCAAAACGTTGGACTACCGTTGCAAAAATACCTTTGCAGGAATGTTGGGATCAGAACCTCAGCCCTCTTTCAGCACAGTAGGCAGTTTGGGGTCATGGTCTGTGTTTATGATCAGGATCATTTAACCTCATCAGTAGTCTCGCCCTGTTCTGGCAGACCTCCTTTATTCAATCGAGTATTAACTCCAAAATATATACAATATGTCCGTGAAGCCATGAGCGAGGTTTATTTGGGAGCGGGGAGGTTTACACGTGGGTTTGTGTGGATGGCTTTGATTTAGCACACGTGCGGTTCGCTGAGTCAATATGAGAGATTGATTAAGATTATGTTTGCGGTTTAATGAGAGCGCCCTCGCTGGGGTTTGTGCCACATGTGGGGAGCTGACAGACAGAATGCTTGAACGGAACCAGGCGGCTGGAGATCAGGGACCAGGCGTCGGGGACCCCGTCACAAAACAGGATCCCCTGCTTCCACTGATTACTCCTTGCTTTTATCATGCCTCATTACATCCTCCAATCACCCCTCATTATTCAAAAAGTCGCAGTCGTGTTCGCACACCGCGCGTGGAACTCAGTCTGAAGGGTCGCAGGACTGCAGGAGCATTTATGTGTCAGTGGTTTTGAAGCACTGAGCTGCCAAACATGCTGCCCTCCCACTTAAGTGCATTTTGTGGACATCTTTCTGTTGCATTCCTCTTAAAACTCAAGAAAAGTATAAATGCAAAACTTTTGTTTTCCTTCCATTTTTTCATGGATTGAAGTAAGAGCCCAGGTGTGTTCTATGCACACAAAAGGATTATATCTCTTGAATTTTGTTCACAAATTTGTTAAAATCCATGTGAGCACCTCACCTTCACCAAGACGATCCATCCACCTGGCAGGTGGGTGTGTGTGTCATATCAAGATGTTCATTAAACTGCATGATTGTTGCACAGGTGTGCCTTGGATCGGTCACAATAAAAGGCCAAATAGGCAGACATACATTTTTCCCAACTATTAAGTCGACGGGAAGGTTGTCGTAAAGTTTGTAAATATAACATAATCTAACATAATATGTGTACAACGTGTTTCAGACAATATTTCAAAACAAATTTTCAACAAAACATTCTGATAATCTTAAGTCAGCCTGGTTTTCTGCATTACCAAAGCCAGGGCAGGTCTAGGAACTGTTTGACTCCATGAGTGCATTCGTGTAGTCGATGTGTACCCCATATCTTGGCAAAGGCTTCGTGTATTAAGGTGGCTCTTGGTGCACAAGGTCACCTCACTAAGACCTGGAACATGTCTGACATTGGGCACGATTTGTTTCTAATTGTAGCCACCAGGGGGTAGAATTGCTGAAATGCTGTGTACATGATGTCTTGACAAAGATTTCTGCAACAAAGTGAAACTTGGTCAATGAAGTCACCTCGTTAAGGCTTTGGATAAGTTTGATGTTGTGCGTGTTTCAGTTACAATTGTAGCCACAAGGGGGCAGAGCCTCTGAAACCTTGAGTTTGTGGACTTCAAATATGTGGACCTTCTTTTGAAAGAAGAGATTTCTTGATGCACCCTCTTCATAACATTAACTTTTATAGTTTTTATAGTGACATAAATTCTGGAAAATAGTGGGCATCAGCAGTAGCCTCATGCAGATTGTTGCCAGTACAATACAGTACAGTTTGCCATACATCAAACATAAGCGTTCTGTTGTTTTGATAGAGGTTGCACACGTCACACACATAACTCTGTTGTGTCTGGGTGATACAAAATGTATACTTTAGTATCTTTGCGGCCTTATGTACTTTCAAGCAAAGCCAAGTCCAACAGCTCCTGTTTTTTCTCCAATTGTAGTGGCAGAATTGGTATTACAAAATGTTTTATCTCTTTTTTTCTTCTCCAAAGAGTAGCATATCATACTGATGTGCTCTACTTTCCACTGGTTAACATAATAAACCCTTTGAAATAAAATCAGTGAAATTCTATGCTTATGGGGAATTAGTGGTAGTAAAAAGCACAATCATGTCTTGCTGTCGATGAGGATGAACAGAGAAAAGCTCCAAATAGCTCTACATTGATAGCCCATATATCTAAATAGAGATGTGTAGTGAGATCTATGTCTTTGTGTTTCTAATCTTTTGTCCCAGGGCTATCCCCTACATACAGTAACTGCCTGTTGTGACAAATATATTTTTCATAGGGTCGGTGAGTATTGCAGTCTGCAGCTTGCACTGCCTTGAGCCAACAGTGACTAAGATGTTTGACAGGTCCTTTCTCTGCCCGTGTCTCTGCTTCGCCATTCTTGTGTCTGACCTTGCTACCCCTCTTAAATGTTTTATTGTTCTTCCTCTGCAACATGTTGAAAGCTAATCAATGGCCATCAATACTTGAAGGCAAACAGCATCTTTTCAAGGAGAGCCAGGATTGACTGGACACTCCTCGCACTAGGGTTTAACATTACCTCAAATCGATAGCCTAGTTCTTTGGAAATTGTTTTGTAAGTATTCCAAAATTAGTGCTACTGAAGGTATTGGTTATGCAGTGCTTTTAAATAAGAGAACAGTAAAGTCATGCTATTCATAAGTTCTGGAGGTTGGACACAGACGTTTCTTTCATTGTACAAAATATTTTATGACTTAAGTGTATTTTATTTAAACACTTGGATCATAAACATCTCATCTGCAAGAGGTTCTACGGGTGCATTTGCCATGGCTGTTCTTAGAGCAAATCCTTACTTTCTTTGAGTTAAGTCAAGTCTTGGAGCATGCATTGGCACTGCTGCATCCCCCACGTCATGGAACCACTCACAGACCCAGATGGGACCCAACCAGGCAAATCAGCGGTCCATCCCCATCTTTGGAATCCTCATCTATCGTCCACAGTCAGGTGTGACATGGATGTACCCATAGCCTTGTCCAGCTGCTGTGGTCCACGGTGATGAGCCACCTGCAGGCAGAAATGTCTTCAGGAAAGTATGACCGCAGTGTTGTAGCTGACTCAGTGTCTCCATTCAAGAACTTCACCTCTTCTGGCTTTCCTTAAGAATCAGTAATTTGACAGAAAGTAATTCCACTGGTACCCAAGGATTCTCCGAAGAGACCTTATACCAAAAACATTAAATTATACCTTAGGTCACTGGCTAGCCTTCAGGTCTCACTTTTTCCCTTGTCTCAACAACCCAAAAACAAACTCCAAAAGCTCTAGATTTTAGGCAATCAAAGGAGTCAACCCTGGCTGATTGTCTTCCTTTTTCCTTTAGGCCTCCTCTTTGGCTAGTAAACGCATCAACCTCTACAATCTTCCATCTCATATCTTCTTCCCACTTCCCCTGGACCTAAGAGTCTCTCCCGGACCCTCCCTGACAGTAAAACCGTAGATTTACTAGCTTTTTGGGGATGACTGTAACTTGAGGCTCGTGGTGTGTGCAGGTGAGAGGTCAGGGCTTGGTTACCCAGAAGGTTGGGTGGAAGCGGGACGTGGGAAAGGGGGTGAGAGCCGGTGACATGTGAAGGGAAGGCCAGGTGCTAACTGTGGCATAAGGAATGCATTCTAGCTGGCTGGCAGACGAATATGATGAACGGGGCGTCTTCTCACGTTTCTGCTCCTGTGGGGAATATTAGGCGACACCTTAGCAAGTCATCCTTGTAACACATCGCGCCACACAAACATATGCATGGAGACACACACACATACAGTCAAGGAAGAAAATGCACTCTGGCCTCACGTGCCATATTAAGATATGACATCTGCTTTGGGAAGTCAGTTTAAGAAGACATAAGCACTCAGGCATTTTGTGCAGCAATATGATTCATATTCCCTAATGTCTGAATATAGCTAATTGGCAACAGACACAGTCAACAAGTGGAAAATTAATGAGACACAGAAAAGTCTTTCCACTGTGAGCCAACACTAGCTTCTGTCTGTAGCAAGTAGTTTCAGTCCTGTAAAGTTATAAACGCTGTTTGCATTTTGAGCACTGAGTACAGCCTGGGAATGTGGAATATGTCTGTTGGACAGACAATTGGACGACTCTGTCAGCCTCCGCAAGACATTCTGGGTGGTCTCCGAGCACTGGAACAACACCTCAGCTTTCCTTCCACTTCATAGATATGCAACCATTTATTAAGGTGATGGTAGATTTCAAAAGATCAGATATAAAAATGAAAAAAGCGTGAGAATATATCATTGAATCCAGCTCAGAACACTGCAGTCTTCACAGTTATCAGCGTCTCTACTTTAGCAATGGCAAATTAAAAGGAAACTCTACTGCCCTAACCCAACCCCACCCCTTCTGACCGGATTGCAATGCAATTTTTGGTTTACCTTGACCTTTGATCTTCATATCAATGACATGCTGGGAGGTCATCACCAGGAGGCCACATGTGCAACATGATGGCTGTCATTGTAGCAGTTCCAGAGATATTGCCTCATATGTGCACGTGCTTTAGGCTGCCCCAAGTTGCTCAGGGTTGTTGTCACAATGCATCAGGTAGAGATCTGCATTGGGATTTGGCAGAAGACCTCCGACCCTCCAGGGGCTTGAAGAATAACATTGAATATATGTATATATTTTTTTTTAAATGTTTGTCAGCACTAACATCAAAAGCAAGTTCATGTTTTTTTAATGTCGGCATATAGTGTTTACAGTAAGTTGTAGTATGAGTAGCAATAGAAGTAGAAGCTGATCCCTATACCTCTATACCCTATACCTGTCATTCAATACTGTCCGTAATTGCTACTGAGGAGAAGGAACAAAAGTTGCCACTGCAACTTGAATCACCACAACTGATGCCATGACATGTGTTTTGTTGATGTGTAAGATTTATTCCTTTAAACTGAAGCTTTTGGTGTATAGCATAAGTGGTGCATCACCAAACAGAATGGACGACCATCGTGTTCAGGCTCAAGCCATTTTTCATGTCTTGAGGGGCCCTGTCAGTTACCAGGGTAAAGTCTTTTACTGGTGCAGTATGTGTGAGGAGGCCAGTGGTGTTTTAGGTAAGTGCAGCCATCCAGAACTCAACTGAGGAGCTCTTAGTATTGTCTTGACAAAGAGCTTGGTATTTGGCAAAGGATTTGAAGTCAGGCCTGTGTGATAAAACCCACTCGAGGAGAGATGAATTGCAAGAGGGCGGTTTAATCCCCTGCTTCAATATTTATCAAGATGGCGGATTGGGGTCCTCCCACTGGCTGCCCTTGACAACCACAGAGCAGGTTCCACACTGAACTGAAAGGAAAGCAAGCCTCATTAGCATGGAGTTAATTTATTCATGCCGGCCTTTCAGGTAGTAAGCCAATAGGCGAAGGCTAATTTGCATTGGGGACACTCTGACTGGTTTCTAATTGGTCCACTGCCACCCCGTTAAGTGTTAATTAGGCGAGGGGATCTTTTGGCTTGTGTTCACACACTGGTGGAAATCAAAAAACCCAACAATGGATGCTGTTTAAGCATTTGTCCTTTGCTTGACAAGAGTACAGCTAGCTAGCTCTAGCAAGTGGATCCAGTAATAATTTCCTTATTCTGATCAGGTTTCTGGAAAGTTGGTGACATACTGACTTCATGCTGGAATGACCGCAGCTATTGTGTTGCAGTTGTGTAGCTAGTCCATGTAAATATGAACAAATATTAGCTTTTCTCTTTGGGTCAGATGAAAAACACTTAGACTTTTTAAAGTTAAATTGTTTCTTACAACCACAAAGTCTTGTAGTCGCCTAAGATTACTCATGACTACGTACTTGCGCAACACATTATTTGCTTGCAAATAAGCTCAACAAACTAGTTTTCAAGCTTTCATACTAATTAGTCATGGTTGCTCATTGACTGAACCTTTATTGTGGCTGGAATAGGTTAGCTTTTGTTGCTACTGGACACAGTTGCGAACCAGCTAATTCACTAATTCAAGGGAATGTGTTTGTACGTTCCGCTCTTATGTTACAAATTACTTAAATTTGTCCTGACCTTTGTGGGAAACTTTATGTACTCCATAATTTTTTTAAATGGTTTGTCTGACACAGCTAACTGCCTTCACTTTGGACACTGTTTATTTTTTGTGCATCAAAACGCAGTATTTTTTCCACTTGCTGTTGATGCAAATTCAAGTCAAACTGGACACCAGATATTTACACAGATTACTCAAGAAAGTAGTTTCCCCTCTGAAGGTATGTGCTCGAATTCATGGATCACAACAAATTACATTTATGTTAACTGAAATTTGTAAGCATGGAAGCAGAGTAATTAATTTTTTTTTTTTTTTTCTGTCAATTTGGTCCAAGTCCCATAATATTGGCAAATAAAACATTGTTGTCAATATTTCTCAGGTCTTGGTGGCCAGACCAAGGCTTTGGAAATGAAATGCTGATGCTCCTAATTTCCATCATGCATCCTGATGATGGCATTGGGTAGCATGGTGATGTATTTGTTTAGCACGCTTGGCTCCCAGATGGAAAGTCTCCAGTTCAAAGCCACTCATGTCCCATTCTCCATGTACATCTAGAGTTGAGTCAAGAAGGGCATCCATTGTAAAAACTGTGCCAAGTCAATATGTGGATCCAGACCGGATCTATTGTGATGACCCAAAACAAAGCAGCAGCAGCAGCCAAAACAATATTTGGAAAGATTATTCCCAACAACAAGCCCAGAAATGTCCAGCAGGTAGCAGACAAGCTACATGCAAATCCAACCTGCTTCTAATTTCCATCATCCATCCAACAGGTGGCAGTGTACAGAAGAGATATTATACAGTACAAATGGGTAACAAGAGAACTTAGCCCCGGGGAGAACTTGGCCTGGGTTAATAACTCAGATAGGGGTAGGTTAGGGCTAGGGTTGGGTTAGGGTTAGGTGTTGGGTTGGTCACAACTGGGGCTTAGTTCGCATTGGGCAAACTTCTCCTTTATCCAAACAAATGTAGATTTTTTTGTTGATCTTGTTCATCAAAGTCAGTTTTTCCTTATTGTATGCCCTCTTACTTTGGGTATTACAGCCGTTTTCCCACATGTAATAAGGCTGTAGTCGACTTTGAAATCTGAAAATCTTGACCAAAAAAAAAAACCAACAATAAAAAAAAAAAACTAAATTAATTGCAATTTTAACTTACACGATACGTAGATGATATATTTCCATATTAATATTAAGCTAGGTCAGATAATGTAAATTAAATATGGCTTTGGTTTATTTCTTCTTCCTACTTTTTCAAAACAAGATAATTTTGGGCAATTTTAAAGTGTATTACAAAATTGAAACACAGACATTTTTATTTATATATTTTCAGTGAACTCTCTTGGCCTACTTGCAGTACCTTCACAGCCCACCAGGGGACTGGGGCAACACTTTGAGAATCTGAGTTATAAGATATTATCACTTATTGTTTTTGAGTTATGCCAACAGTCTGGACAGGATGGACTCAGTCACTCAGTCCTTTTAACAGCGTACATGCCGAGGCTTTTCTGAAGCCTATAAACCTCTTCGTTGATGGCGATCCTGTATCAGATCTGTGACCACGTTGTTTACTCCTGCAGGAATTACCGTAAAACATCCTCGCTTCCTTGTGTTGTTGCAGCAGAAAGAAAAGCAGCATTGCCCTCGGTCTCCTGTCAGCAGCAGTTAAATGAGCGCCGCAATCTCCTCTGCACTTTAATTGCCACCACACAGACTGGAGCACAATGACAAGTCTCCTTCCGTTGCCTGCATTTCTTTCTATTTCTGCTTGGCTTTTCACCACAAGCACGTAAAAGGACATGCTTTTTTGTTTTTAACACTTTGTGGGACTATAGTTTGTTGCCTGTCTGGGTCTCACTGCAGAGCTGAAATAATCTTTGGCCTTGTGGTCACTTCAGCTCTATTAGCAGCACAAAGACAGCATCTTACACTCAAAGGGTGATTTTTGATCAATACTAGAATGATGGAAAGGACATTAATCAGGGTATAATTCTGTCCTGTTCATCTAATGGTATGGCTAATCATTACTTTATATTGAAATGCTGACCCTCTATAGATGACCAGTAGTTTCAGTAATAATCATTCTGTACTTACAGTCAGGTATCAAAATCCAACCCCTCGTCCGCATCGTCACACCTTGGTAATGGATCGAATAGGGGACTGTCTGTTGGGGTGAAATACGGTGGGACTCTGTGTGCTCGTGGACACTACGGTAGCCATGAAGGCGGTAGGTGCTGTGATGAAGCAAGAAGTCCTCAACGGCAGATCAGGCAGAGGAAGTGATGCCTTGTAACCCAACAGCTGTGAAGGCGGATGAAGGTTGCAGCAGGTCCTCAGACCCCAATTTTCTCAGATTTCCCAGCCATGGGACCAGGCTAAGGATCTGTCAAGGACCTTGTGTTTGTCTGCGTGTAACGACATTCTCTCATTAAAAAAAAAACCCACTCACAGGTGTCTCTGGATCGACCCTGATGTAGATTTTCAAAACTGCACCTGTTCAGTCATCTTTGCGTTTCACCACCCCGTCCACGAATCGACCAAGAGACCATCTTCCTCACCACAGAGGCATTGTCACCATGACAGTCAGGAGTTATTAGCAATGGCAAAAATTTTGTTTTGCAGACTCTGGTCTTAAAGATTTGTTTGTTTGTTCACATTTCCAGGTTGTTCACTCCACTGAGTGCTCACAAGTTAATCCGTTCACCTCGCCTTCCTGACGGAATGATGTGTATTGGGCCATTAAGATCACTTTTAGTCAGAGGTGGTAAACTCCAGCATCAGAAAGTAAAAACCCTACCATGTATTGCTTCTACCTGTGTACCTAAAACAGGTGATCTCAATAATTAGCTCATCCACCTGCCTGAAGAGTTGAACTAATTACAGTCAGCTGGTTTATTAGGAAGATGGAACAAATATGTGGTAGGACTTTGACTTTCTGAAGCCGGAGTTTACCACCTCTGCTTTTACTTCATAATGTTCATCAGTTATTGCTACTTCCTACTCCTTCCTGAAGATAATTCCACTCATTATCCTGCACGCCAGCAATGCAGCAGGGTATTGTATTATATAGCCTTGTGTGTTTATGTCTGACTTTGTACAAAGTAACTCAGAAACAAATGAGCAGATTTTCACCAAAGTTGGTAGGATTTTTTTCTCAGGTGAGTGTCTGGAGATGTTTAACTTTTACAGTAGATCAGTCAAAGATCATGATCAAGGTCATCAAAAGTATAAAACACACACAGAAAAACACATTTTCCAGAATATCTCTGCAACCAATAGGGCTAGGAAGGTCATCTAAACCTTACATATGTCATGGTGCGAGGAAGACGTGGCACAAACACGTGTGGACACAAATGCGAGACTCTCAGACACAGGCGTGGAAGTATAAAAAGGCTTTATCTAACAAACTGGCAAGTGTCCGGTACACGGGAAGGCAATCACACAAGCTGAAGTACCGATAGACGTGAGGCTGAGGCGTGGTCCAGGACAGGCGAGGGTCAAAAACACAGAGTTCAAAGTACATGGGCCAGAGGCAAAGCAAACTCGGCACGACGAACTGGCAAGGAAGGTGAGGACGTGAAGCGCTTAAGAAGTGATTATTGCTGATGAGACACAGGTGTGTGGGGCAATCAGGAAGAAGGCGTGGTGGAAAGGGATGGAAGACAGGCGGCACGTGGACACAGTGGTAGGTGGGCTGACGAACAGGAGTGAAAGCAAACTGACAAGTGACTAAGGGGGCGTGGTCAAAGAAGGAAGACATGCGAGAGAGTGAGTGAGCATGAGCAAGTAAGCGTGCGAGACAGACAACGATAAGACAAACAGGTGCAGTGAGGGAGTGCAGTGAGACAGACAGAAGCAAGATAAAACAGAGAGGAATGCTAAATGGTGAAATAACATGAAAATAAAACCAGTGAACAAATAATACAATCAGCGACAAAAGAACTGAGGCTAAAACATAACAACAGATAACACATAATATGAACATTGACTAAACATAATAAACATCAGATAACATGATCAGTGAAAGAACATAACAGAGTGACAAAAGAACTGAAACATACTCATGGCAAAGGTCTAAGCATAAGGAAAGCATGACAAAACTATGACATGGATCTAGGTCCGGGATGGATCCTGGCAACATATCGACCAGT
>CABFOU010254935.1:0-11031 GCA_900660325.1 Opsanus beta
TGACTAAGAACCTGATGGTCACTCTGTCAGAGCTTCAGCTTTCCTCTGTGGAGAGAGGAGAACCTTCCAGAAGGACAACCATCTCTGCAGCAATCCACCAGTCAGGCCTGTATGGTAGAGTGGCCAGACGGAAGCCACAACAAAGTGTTGAGCAAAGGGTGTGAATATTTATGTACATGTGATTTCTTAGTTTTTTATATTTAATAAATTTGCAAAAAAAAAAAAAAAAACTTTTTCATGTTGTCATTATGGGGTGTTGTGAGTAGAATTTTGAGGGGAAAAAAATGAATTTACTCCATTTCGGAATAAGGCTGTAACGTAACAAAATGTGGAAAAAGTGAAGCGCTGTGAATACTTTCCAGATGCACTGTACACTGAAACCAATTTTCCCATAAGAAACGATGTAAAATGGCCCCAAAAAGAACACACTTACATGCATAAAATGCAGACAAAAAACAACAAAGAATAAGCATAATATCTTATACAAAATGCTGTACAGTAATTATAATAAAATAGACAATTTAATTTCATCTTACCTGTACAGAGGAGACTTGATGGCGTACATATCACCAGCTAACTGCTTTTCATTTATCCAGATCAGTAACAACTTTTCCACCTCTTCCAGTGTCTATGATCTTTGTTTGGGAATCACTGTCACTCCTTTGGCAAGATTAGCTCCCTTTATTACCACTTTGTTTTTCAGTATGGTAGAGGGCGACGATTTTGCCATACCGTACTGCAAAGTGAGATCCAAGACACAGACGCTATTTTCATGCTGCGAAATGATCTCTTTCTTCACCTCTATTGTGGTTCTCACAACTTTCCTCTTCAGTTTTTCACCTTTGCCTCCTTTCTTTGGCCCCATAGTGGTTTCTTTACGGACAACAACAACAAAAAAAAGAAAATCCAATGTGTGTAATCCACAATCCTGTTGAGCGTGCGTGTTCACAGAGCGTTCACACAGCAATGGCTGCAGTGTGGCTGACGCGCGTCTCTGCCGGAAGCCGGATGGTGTTTGTGAATCCAGCTGTTGTTCGAAAACATGCATTTTTCATTCGCAAAATATGTTCCTGGACCGATTTGTTGATAAAGAGAGCAGTTCAAAAACTGAGGTTCCACTGTATATTTATTTAATTAATTGATGGAGGCCTAGATTAACACCCAGGAATTAACAAACTTTGGTTCTAAAGGTCCAACAGAACCTCAGTATCACAACTAAGGAACTGATGGATTAGGAGGCATCAGATACAATGTGATTTTTCCCACCTTAATGGGGCTATTCCACAGAGCGCCATTCCTTCCCGTTTAATCCCAAATAACAAATCTGGATGCGTTTTGAAGCATCATAGTAACTTCTTGATCCATCTTTGTCAGTCTTAAACAAGCTTGGTATACATAGTAGTTATGGCCATCACCTGCATCCAATCAGGGTCAAATTTTCCAACTGTTGAAAAATTTCATCCCGATTCGCAAAATCGTCGCTAGTGTACGGTAACTTCCGGGTGTTCGTAGTCTTAACGACTTCAATCATGTTTGAATGTCTTTAAACGGGGTATTCCTTGTGAGTACGGCTTGAAACTTGTTCGATCGTGCTCCACTGGGGTAAAAATTTGAAGCAGAAGCAGCATTTGTTGCGGTTCTGGCCGAGGGCGCAGCTCCTTTCTTTTGTTTTTGGGCGGGTTGCCATGTCTGCACTTTATAAGCCAGCCTGTTAGGAGGCTAGCCAGAAAAATGTGTTTGCACTTTTTTAGATCATCGGCGATCGTAGTCGACCAGCGCCCTGTGGAATAGGGGTCACTGCATCACCACGAGCTGAAAGGCTTCAACGTGACAACGCCATTGTTGTCCAATCAGTATTATAAAGCTACACAAAAGTATACAGTTGATCACCAGGACAAAGTCCAAACCTTTTTGTATGTTTAGTGATTACATGATTGCATCCTCCTGATTTAAGTCTGTTAGCACGCAATGGTGCCGCAATTCACCGCATCAACGACACCACGGAGTCCATGACGGCAACCACCCAGGCAGACACAAATTCTGCTCTGGTTGCCTTGTCTTAATTATTTAAATCCTCCCTTTTGTGGACCCACTGAAAATCTGATATGACGTTCTGACTGATGTAACACACATAGGTTGTTTGATAAAATAGAATATGTGCAGTCGATAAAAGCTGAATTAGATAATAACCAAGATGTATCTAAACTTACATCTGCAATTGTATATCTGAGTTAGGATACTCATTTCCAAACATTACATTCATATTGAAATTCTAGCTGGGCTTAAAACTTGTCTGGGCATTGGAAAGTTCAAGTACCTGATGTGTCGAGCACTGAGGGCAGAGCTGTTATGTTGCCATTTACCCAAAAAATGTAAATCGGAGTTTATTGTAGATGAATGCACATATGTAAAGTAATTTTTGATATATTATTTCAAACATTTCCTTTTTTTTTAAATCATAGCTGGATGGAAGTTAAGCCCCATGGTTGGAGCCATGTACAGTCCTGAGCTCTATACAGGTATGACAACAGTATTGTCTTCATGCTTACTGGGAGTCCTGAGGACACGGTGTACAAGATAACAATACAAAGTTTTCTCTCTGTCAGTGCCGGGGTTTCCTTACCCAGCAGCAGCGGCCGCAGCAGCTGCATCAACTGCCGCGACCTTTCGAGGCGCTCATCTCCGGGGTCGTGCCCGGCCGGTCTACAGCGCCGTTAGGGCAGCTGTGCCCCAACCTGCCATCCCAACCTACCCTGGGTAAACACACAGTAATGCAACAGTAACTGCACAGAATAAGTAGTAAATACATTCTGCATAATACCGTTTAATTAAATGCATGTCTTCACTTTGTTTAAAAAAATACTATTTCATAATTGTGCATGATCTGTTTGTGAGTATATCTATTTTTTTTAGATGATGATGATATTAATAGTGTGCTTCACTGAAATACCATTTCCTTGTGCCTCCAAAGTCAGATTTGCATTAGGGGTCCAATTAAGGTGTGTTTTCGCTGAATAGATATTTGGCTCTCCAGATGATCTAACAGTAGTATCACTCTGAAATGACTGCAGCTGCGTACAAAGAGGTGGTATTTCATTTTGCATGTGGCACGGTGTGTAATAATCTCACCCATCTTTCTCTTCTCTCTTTCACAATCTGTTTGGCACTGTTTTCTCACCTCTCTCTCTCTCTCTCTCTCTCTTTCTCTCTCTGTCTCTCTCCGGCTCCTTCTCAAATTGTCACTCTTGTTTCCCGCAATGGCCACATGGTGGCGCATCACACCATTATGATTTTGTTTCGACATTCCACCGCTGCTCCTTGGCCTCCATTCCTTTCCTCCCTTTCTCGTCTCTCTCTCTCTCTCTCTCTCTCGCTCTCTCTCTCTCAGTGTGATGGCCTATCAGGATGGTTTTTACGGTGCAGCTGATCTTTATGTAAGTATGACTCTCTCTCTCTGCTACGTCATCACTCCTCCCTAAATTTTTCCCCCCCTCCGCCTGTGGAGTTTGAAGTGTGAGCCAGCACAGACCAAACCCAGAGATGTGTACCGCCGAATGTTTGGACTGTACTGTCCTCTCCGATTACACGATTTCTAACGCCACAGAATGTTTAATTTGCTTAATGTACAAAAAAAATGTGCAAAGCTGCACTCGCTTTATCAAGGCGTGGACTCACCTCGGGTTTGTCTGTGCATTTGTGAGTAAGTTTGTATGTACCATTGTGATGGTGTGTGTGTGTGTGTGTGTGTGTGTGTGAGCGTGACCAGGTTGACAATAGCTGTTTTTGTTCTCTCTGTAGACTAGTGTTTCAGGACATTAGTGGCAGATTGCCCCAGGTAGGGTTTACACACTCTGTGTGAGAGCCAGTGTGCATCCTCCTCGTCTCCAATGACTGCGTGCTGCTAGACATTATTGACCATCTGAGATTGAAATGCCTTCTCTGTCGTCTTCTACTAACTCACTGGATTCTGACATGGGTGGAGTTGCGGAAGGGGGAGAAAGAGCATTTAAAATGAATATTGAATTCAAAAGAGAATGCACTGCAAATTATTTGGTTCTTACCAAGATAAAAAAAAAAAACCAGATTTAGAAGTGTTAGATAGTTTATCTTGTTTTAGAGTTAATTTCTTATGTTACGTGTTTGACACGCTTATTTCTAGATTTAACAATCTTAATTCAAGACATCTTGTCAAGTGAAATTATCTGTCCATGCAGCAAGATAATTTCCCTCAGATTTAGTGTTTTTATCTCGTTTTTAGACGCCCCTTTTTTTGCAGTGTGACCAAAAAAAAAATACGCAACACGAAAGGTTTATTTGACAAATTATGTGCGGGGGAGGTGGATGTACATCTTTAGAGAATAGTGAGTGAATCATTGACCAGTGGGCCACAGTCTAGAGATACATTTTTAATAGATTGCTTCCATGTTATCAGTGTGCTTACGTGTACACTAGATTGTGCTTTTGCAGTATGAAAGCAGTAGTTTTACTTTTCCATATCCTGTACAGAATTTCTACACCCGAAACCAGGTTTGTTATTTTTGCACAATATTGTTCAAAAACATGTAAAATGCTGTGGTGTCGAAATGGTTAAACAATTAAAGAAAACTTTTATATTTAAAAACTTATTGCAGTGCAGCTTTATCCCCCTACAGTCAGAAAACATCCCTGGACCAGTAATTGGGGTCACATCAGGTTTTATTGCTTTGCAGACGAGGGCATGTGTTTTTATGGTTTGTTATATTGTGTAATAAATGCACATACCCTGCACTGTAGTCAATATGATAATATGACTGCATTGTGATCCATTTCATGCATAAAATGAAGACGAGACATAAATAAGGTACTAAATCTCGAAGCAGAAAAGTCAAAATAGTGCTAGAATATCCAAACAGGAGTTGCTGTAATTCAGACCCCTTCCAGGAATCTCCCTATCTGTTTCACGTGTGGCATGCTAACTGAATCAATGTCAGCATGCAGACATACTTATAAGGCTGGCCCCCACCCTCCTCCTACTCTTTTCCTCACTTTTCCATCTCTTTTTCACAATTCTACCTTTTCTCCTTTAGACAGCTGAAGCATTTTTTTTGTTTGTTTTTTTTAACTTGGTAAACTTTGAGTTTCACATTTATCTATTGGCTTCATCTTCTTTATGTCTAACCTCATTAAATGTGCTTGTGCACAATGCAAAAGCTTTGGCCAACCCTCCGTTATTCCACTCATTATAATAGAGGTCAGCGATTCTTCTACGTCAATCTAGCGTTTGACTCATTCTGCAACACCTGGAAAACCCTCTCAAATAATGCTCCAAAATGATCAGCATCTTCGGGATCCGTGTGCTGAGTTTAATTGTTGATTCAAATCGGATTTTTTTTTTATTCTTCTTTCGTACATCATTTCCAAAGATTTTATATCACAAAGATCTAAATGTATGACACCCAACTTGGGTTCACCCACATTTAAAAGCTTACGTAGTTAATTTTCCATTTAAACCCTTCTCTTTTCTTTTATCTTTTTACAGTATTTCCAGAAACTGGCTTTATGACATCACAAATCTTTGTACATATGAGATCACAATCTAGCCAAGTTTAAGACTTGCTTTTTTCTTTCTTTTTCCTTTTTTCCTTTTATATTTTTTCTACTATTTCAAGAACTGACACTATGTATCACAACCCTCTACAGTTATGATGACACGTTGACTTTTCAGCCAAAGTTGGAAAGTTCCTTTCTTATGTTTTTCCCAGTATTCCAATAACTGGCTTTCAGGCATTACTAAGCTCCAATAATTATGTCAAAACAGCATCTGGACATATGGATGATTAAAAATTTTTCTTTTTCCTCTCATTTTTCCCAATAGGATAAGAGCTGTAATTGTGTCATCACAGTGCTCTATAAATATGATGACACAATGACCTAGAGACCCATTCCAATAACTGACTTTATGACATCACAGAGCTCCAAATATGATGTCAAAATAGTATCTGGGTCTAGTCTAGAGCCACTGAGTAAGATTGAATTGTGTCAATGGAAGTTTAAAATGCTTTGTGGTCACATGTCGGGCTGCACAATTTGAAGAAAAAGTCATATTTTGATTATTGTGCAAAATTTTGCAATTGCGACATGGCAGTTGTATAGACTTGTAATGCTGCAGTGAGGTCCATAAATATTTTGGCAGTGGCACAATGTTTGTAATGCTGTCTCTGTGCACAAACCACAATAGACTTAAAATTAAACAATCAAGATGTGCTTGTAGTGCAGACATTTAGCTTTAATCCATGGGGTTTAACAAAAATATCACATTCATTTAGACGTTACAGTTACTTTGAGACACAGTCTCACCATTTTTAGATAAATGGTTGACCTTATTATTGTTAATTCAAATCATCACTTTTACAGCCAGGTTTCTTTCGACAAGTCAGGGGATACATGAACATTTCCAACTCACTGAATATGTCTTGAACTTCACTTACCTCAGTCAAAACAAACAATGTGGTACTGCATGGTAAATCTATCTGGATTGTTCACTTTTCAAAAAACAGTGACTGCGCAAGAAGGATACTATTGAGGAAAGCAGTCAAGACAGCCATGACAACTCAAAAGGAGTTCCGGGCTTCTGTGGCTGTGGTGGGAGAAACTGTATTTTTCATGTGGAAAGTGCTACCTGATTGGGCGGTAAGAAGCATATCACATGCACCATCCTCCAAAAATGGGACTGATGCATATTTAAAGTGAAGCAGAGCATAAATATGCCTTTAAAATGTGTACCACGGCACTGCTGATGAACTACCAATGAGTAGTGATTGAGTGAAGGGTCTGGCGCCATCAGCACCGCACTTTCAAAGTGGAGTGAAACAGAATGCAGACTGATCTCTGAGAGACTTGTCTGATATTGATCAGTCAAACTAAAAAATGCCTTGATTGAGCCCAGTACTGTCTTTATGATTGGATCAGGACATCCCTATTTAAAACCCCTCTCCCAGTCTTTGATGTAACATATTATTGTGCAGGTGCAGTTCCCACCCACCCACGTTTGGCTCAGGCTGTATCATGCGTCCGGTTTAGAAAACACAAGCTGCTGCGTGGCGGCACAGAGAGGCTGCAAGCGTACCTAAAATTACTTCAGAAAATCCCAAATTTTTAAGTTCTATTCCCCCCCCTCCCATCGCATTTTGTCACTTCCTCTCTCTTCATCTTTCCTTTCACATCTCTGCCTGTTCTTTCCTGTTCTTCTCGTTTTTTCCGTCTTTGAAGTCCAGCCTTCCTCCCATAGCAGCCACTGTGTGGTCCTGAATGCGGGGACTTGATTGTGACTGATCCTGTAGGGTAGAATGCAGTGGTGTGTTTTGTTTTCTTATTTTAATGATTCTTTTTTTTTTTTTAATAGGGATGTTTGGCCTAATACACTGTTTGTTCAGAGTTTGGGAAAGCATGCTGTGTCTGATTGTTCGCTGGCCATGCGAGTGTGTGTGTGCGTGCCCCCCTTTAATCTGATTGGCTGACTGTCTTCCTGACACTTGTAGTTTGTTTTTTTTTTTCTGTCTATTCATCAGCTGTCCGTCCAACATAAATAATGACGCAGTCATCTTGCCGCCCCTTCCCCTTTCTTTAACTGTGAATACTTAGTTTGGGGAACCGGGTTGGGCACAATTATGGGTTTGAACTCTCTCTTCCTCCATGTCAAACTCGCAGTGGGAAAGCCAGCACGCCAAAATGGTGCATTGGGGAACACCACGATCCTTAAAATGCATTAAGAAGAACTCGATTTTTTTTCTCTCTCTCTCTCTCTGTCTCTCTGTCTCTCTGTCTTGGTTGGTCATGGAGGGAGAGACGCACACAGAGCCTGAGCTACATCTTTGTGAATGCTGTATTGCACCAGATTAGCCAGTTTTGCTGATTGTCTGCTTGTTAATCTTTCACTCTCCTCTCAGCAGTTTTTTTTTTTTCTCACTATGTAACCCGTTAGAGTCCCTTCTAATCTGGCAGTGTGCAGAGAAAATATGATTTATAATGAAGATTTACTCCTCCCTCTCTCTCTCTCTCTTTCTCTCCCTCTCTCTCTCGCCCCACCTGCTCCTCCATCGTATCTCCTCCCTTGCATTTCCTTCCCTGTTCCTCATGCTGTCCTCCCCCTCTTGTACTCCGCCTCGCCTCCTCACAGGGCGGCTATGCAGCTTATCGTTACGCCCAGCCTGCTGCGGTAGCGACTCCCGCTGCAGCGGCGGCTGCAGCAGCAGCTTACAGTGACAGGTGAGTGGTTCAGCACGTCGTCAAATCCTTCCACCCTGTGCATTAGTTAAATCCTTATACACTCAACGAGAGTGTAAAGGTACCATTTTTGTTTTGCTCACTTTATTCACAACTTCAGTGGGTGAACTATTGCTTTAAATCAGTCATGAAGTAATGAGAGTCCAGGGCTGCAATTAACAAATATGTTTGTCATTTGTAATTGTATTTTTTTTATTAATCCATTAATCTAATGATTATGCTTTTGTTTTTTAGTTTATTGAATATATCCTGGTTAGTTGATTATCTTTTGGTTAATGTACCAGTAAATCATAACCATACATTCTACTAATACTTGCGTTTAGTCTTTTGTCTTAAAAAGAATTTATTTTACAACTGTATAAAATTCCCAACATATAAATGATATAAAGTACCAAAAATTTAAAAGGAAGTCATGGAAAGAAGTATGGAAGAACGTCTTGCACACAGCTTTGCCTCTTCCTGAGACAGAAAATAAATTTGTCACATTTTGTACAATTGCAACTAACAATTATTTTCATTTTCAATTATTCTGTTGATTATTTTCTGGATGAATCCATCAGTTGTTTGGTCCATAAACTGTCAGAAGATGGTGAAACATTGGTCTGTGTTTCTCAAATCCCAAGATGATGTCTTGACATTTTACTGTCAGAGAGGAGTAAAGAAACCAGAAAATATTCACATTCAAGAAGCTGAAACTGGAGAATTTTAACATTAAAAAAATGACTGACACGATTGCCAGAATAGTTGGCGATTAATTTAATAATCAAGTAATCGATTAATTGTTGCAGCTTTAATTTGCACTAGGCAGTCCACACTGTGCTCGAGCACATTTGACCCCCAAAGTCCAGTCCATTACAGTCCGGGCACGGTTCAGCTGGACTCATGCAATCGTGCTCCGGCATGATACAAGGCAACCAGGCGTAGTGCGAGTATGCCCAAATAACAGTGTGATAAATGTCTTCAGCTGGCATAATTGCCTTGCAACTTGTGCCTTTTACTTTATTCATCACACTGTTGTAGTAGAATTTCAATCAAAGACTGTTAGAATCATGAAACCTAGGTTCAAGGCTCTCATCCTGAGATGTTCTCCCTGTAATGGCTCATTTTGGGCTTCCTTAACTCTTTTCCCCATAGACTAATCCCTCTGTTCCCACCTTATTGATGCTTCCGGCCATTTCAATAAAGACTACTTTTGACGCCTCGGGGAATACCTCTGTTTTCTTCATGGGCAGACTTGGGAAAGGGTCCGTTGATGTGCATGGAGGCGTCATATGTAGTTATTCTGGGGAAAAGAGTTAAAACATACCACAGTGTATTTCTGGCTATGAACCCTATTATGTGTTCATAAGACACCTGTTGACTGCTATAAGCTTCCTGACGTGTGTAATATGGTCCCTTTAAGCAGAGAGAGATCAAGGCTTCACCTTTTATCCGATGACTTGTCAACAGATTAACGAGGGAATAACGAAGATCTATCAGTGAAACCTCTCGACAGCCAATTGTCCAATTACTTTTGGCCCCTTAAAATTGTGGCGTAACTCTTACACCCGGTCTCTTTCAGATCCTCAAAAAAAAAAAGCTCCCAGTCATTATTTGCTTTCGGCTCCGTAGAATGCTGAAGCATCGTGAACTTTGCCGACGCTGAAAATGAACCCGTTTATAAGACACGAAAGATTCTTCAGGTGCTTTTCTTCCTTTGACATCAAACAACTCCGAGACATTTCGGCTCCACTGGCGCTATCTTCTGGACTATTTTTAGCTCCCACTTCAGGCTAAGTGCTCTCCCACGAACTGAAGCTACTTGGTGGAGTTTTGCGAGACAGAACAATGGCTGATTGTTTTGTTGAACAACCAACAACAAAAACAGTGGAAATGTCAGCGTTTTTAAAAAGAGCAAAGATGTGCTTGAAGGAAAATGCAGCTAAACTGATGAGGAGGTGCACGGTCGTCACTACTTAAAAGAGCCCTTCAGCATTCAATGCAACAACAACTCGGAGAAACAGATTTGTTTGTCAGTCGATCGTACAGCTGCTTCAAGAGGACTTCCCGCATTCACCAGTTCACCACTGTTCTCCTATCTTGAGTTTTTTTTTTTCATTTGTACAAATGGAATTTGCGAGAAGTCTTTAACTTACAGTGAGATATTCTGTATTAGTCGCGCAACAGGGCCGTATGCTGGTATCAGATAGCTCACTCTGGGCGCCGCTTTGGGACCATCTCACATTATGACACGTACTCTTTCATTCATCTCCATGACAGAGACGTACCCTTGACCTCCTCCGGTCTTCTGGTGGTCCTTGATCACTTTGCAGGATATTTTTTTCTATGTCTAACCCAATTGTTTTCATCATTTCAGTGACTGAGTCTCACTCTCTCCAGTGACATGGCATTAAATGCACTAGTTTGTTTTTTGTTTTGTCACCCCCACTAAATTCCACGATTTACATTGTTCACAGTCAGACTTTTTGTGCATGTGGACCCCTGATAGCAGGATGTCGACCTCTGAACTTGTAAGGTTCCTCTGTGTTCTGATTGGTATTGTGGGGCGTTAGTTCTACTCATCCACTATCCTCGTGATCGAGTTTGGGATTTACACACAAGTGACATTCAGCACGTTTAGAGACGTCATTCACCCCAAGCTTTCTGAATTTGCAAGCATTTCCTGAATCTGTTGTGACACGCTCGTGCAAGCTGATCGCGCTGAAAAAGCTATGAGAAAATTGAGCAACATTTAAGAAAATATTTTTACATGCGGGCCAATGCTAAGAG
>CABFOU010259675.1:0-12471 GCA_900660325.1 Opsanus beta
GCCTGTCTGTCCTCAGCATAAGTCCATTCCTATTACTGCCAGGGTCTTCAAATTCACAGGGGGCATTCTTGGGACACAGACCTTGGACAAGTTCAAAGATGGCTAACCTTGACCTATTTTAAGAGGTCAAAAGGTCACATTCTTTCTACACACTCTGTCATTGATTACACGCTCATACGGCCAAGGGTACTATAGCATTGCGTTCTATATTTTTTAATATTCTGAGTACAGTGCATGGTGTCCGCTGCTTGTTTGATATTTAGATGAATAACTTGAAGCCTATGTGTTATTTGTTACAGCCTACTTTTTAATTGATGTTTCTTCTCTCTGTCGTGTTATCCCTGTTGCTGCTGTAACACTGCAAACATTCCTGCTGTGAGAATAATAAAAGGTTCTTATTTTTTTATCTTCTGTTGATCAGTGGGGTTTTGTGTCGTGTTTATGCTCCACAGATTTACAGAGAAAGGAAATTTGGAGGTTCTGCTTTTTACAATCCAGAGCAAGATGAGGGCAAACAACCAGAAAGTCTACATGCCAAGGGAGGGCAAACTTATCTCTGACATAAATAAGGTGCGTTTGTCTTTTCTTTCCATTAAAGTGAAATAGAAAATAAAATGTATATATTAAGAACACAAAATGAGTTTCTCGGTTCCAAATCTTAATTCTGTGATAATGTTTCATGATTTAGAAGTCTGTACATTGCTGTTAGTGGATGGATGTTTGTTTAATTGTTTATTTGGACTGTTATGACAGGCATGGGAACGCCTGGAAAAGGCCGAACATGAGCGTGAGTTGGCACTGAGAAATGAGCTGATACGCCAGGAGAAGCTGGAAATGCTCGCTGCTCGTTTTGATCGCAAAGCTGCGATGCGGGAGACATGGCTGAGTGAGAACCAGAGGCTTGTGTCTCAGGTAGCTATTCTAAGAAAATTTGATCTGCAAGCATTTGTAGTTGTAACTTTTAATATGCTGAATAGTTTTACCAATAAAAGGTCTTATTCCTCTGTTGTTAGGACAATTTTGGAATGGACCTGGGAGCAGTGGAAGCCGCCACACGTAAACATGAGGCAATTGAGACGGATATTGGTGCATATTTGGAGCGTGTGGCTGCAGTGGAGGCTGTTGCCAAGGAGCTGGAAACTGAGAGATATCATGATGTGCGGCGTATACTTGCACGAAGGGATAATGTGCTGCGACTCTGGGAATACCTAAAAGAGCTTCTCACTGCACGCAGAGAGCGACTGAATGCCCATCGAGACCTACAGAGGCTGTTTCAGGAGATGTGCTACATCATGGACTGGATGGCAGAGATGAAGGTACAGATTCACTCAACACAGCACAGTGTTTTAACTTATGTTGCACTAAGGACTTGCATCATATATTCTGTTGGATTTTGTTGGTCTGTTTTTAATTAACTAAAAGGATTCTACTAATCACTTTAATTAAGGGAGATCACTTGTTTTCACTTACCTGAGGATCATTAATAATAGTAATTATGTTTTTACAAATAATATAGAATTTGCCTAAAGTGTATTTGTGGTTGGAGAAGGCCAAGGGGATGGACCAGTTGTCTGAGTGGTTGCCATCCAGGACCTATGGTGATTCCATGGTGTTGTGGATATGGCAACATGCAAAATCAGCACATACTCCCAGATTTCACTTGGCTTTGTGCATGGTTAAATCTTTCATCTGAAAAGAGGGCTGCCACGTTAGAATCTTTGTATTATTAAATGCAGTTGCGTGTTCACCATCAAAGAAGGAGTCTGTTTCCCAAAGGGCCACCAAACCCTTTCGAACTGTTAAATTGCAGAATTATACAGTGGACTTTATTTACAACCCCAAATCAGAAACGGTTGGAACAATATAAAAATGCAAAATAAATAAAAATCAAAAAGGTGGTGTTGGTGGTGGGGGGGGAGCAGTGATTCTTACATTTGCTTTGACTTCTATTTTATTGCAGATAGTCTGAACCCAAGAAATTTCATGTTTTGCGTTATCAAATTTAATTAATTTGTTTATATAAACATCCATTCCTGCATTTAAGGCATGCTAAACATTCCAAAAAATGTTGGAATGGGGGCAATTTATTCTAAATATAAGGATTAAATCATCACTTTTATGGCCAACTTTCTTCAGACAAGTCAAGGGATGGATACATGAACATTTCCAATACATTGAATATGTCTTGGACTTCATTTACGCCACTCATTAAGAAATACAAACAGTATGATATTATATCAAAGATCTGTGTTAAGTAGGCGGTAGAGTGGCCATACTGGAAGGAAACTATTGAGGGAAGCCACCAAGACATCCATGACAGCTCTGAAAGAATTATAGGCTTCTTTGGAAGTGAGTGGAGAAGCTGGGAATGGTGCAACATTTACCTGTTACATCACCAGTAAAACAGCTTTATGATGAAGTGGTGTAGAGGAGGATTTTCTTAAAAGGAACATTTCAGCCGCGGTTTGCCAGAAGGGACATGGGAAACCTGAGGCTGGGTTTGATTTAGCTGTTTTACAATCCTACAATCTTTGTTTCATACCATCTGCAATGAAATTGAAGTAAAAGGAAATGTAAGGCTCACCGAGGTTTATTTATTTAATTAATTGTTTGTTTTGTTTTGTTGTTTTTTTTGCATTTTCCATGTTGTCCCAACTTTTTCTAATTTGGATTTACATGTGGTAGACAGTAACTGCTAAATAAATATGAAGAAATACTGCCATTGTAATAGAGGATGTTTATGGTTTAAGCAACTTGTAAGCAAGAACAGAAGTCACAAAGTGCTTCATATATTAAAAAAAATATAGACATTAATACAGCAGTTAAAACACAACAGAAATAAATAACAGTAAATAAAAGTAGGCCTGTACAGATGGGTGTTGAGCTTCTTTATAAAACTTGTCATTGTAGATCTACTACAGTGTGCAGGTATGGGTGTGGCTTACTGTTGTGTTGTACTGGTGAACATACAGTTATCCTAGCCCATTCTGACAATCACAACCCTTATGTTTGAACAGCAGGATGCAGACAGCCCTAGTGTGTATATATATATACACACACACACACACACACCCCACAGGTTGGTCTTAGTAACTGCTGCTGCAGTGCAATGCAGCATTGAGCAATGTTCCATTTCACAATTGAATAAATACAAACACACAGGTAGAATAGTTATTAACACAAAAGGTGCAATTCTGCTCTGGGCCCTACATATGTTGAGCCAGTGGATAAATTCATTCCACCATAACAGAGTTTTAAAATCTATTATTGTAATTTCAGTTTATTTTTTGTATTTCATTTTCCTCAGAGGATCAATAAAGTTTTATTAACTTCTGTATGGTGTTTAAACTCAGATGTACAACTTGAATGGGTCTTCCTGAATTGTATCATACTTTGTCAGTAATTCTGTAATAACATGCCACCAACAAAGCTTGCACATTTAAAACAGTGCTGTTTCTGTTTGAATGTAATGGTTTGCCAACTTGTGAACAGCTATCAGTGGCGTACCTGTTGAATAAACTGTATGACTCTTTCTTACGTCAAATGTTTTGACTCCACAGTACTGTTCCGAGTCCTTGGCCTTATCAACCACCCACCAGCTTTGAACAAATACAGCACTAGTTTCGGCTTTTGAGCTTTGACCCTCTCCAAACTGAGCACTTGTGGTTTTATTTGCTTTTCTCAGTTGAGAAATTGAAAGAGTGGTGTTTAATTTGTCAAGGGACATTAGAGAGACAAAGTCTTTCTTTGTATGTCAAGCTTTCTGTTTCTTTCCTGATAAAATCGCCACATAGCTTGACTGTTGAATTGGAAAATAATTTAGATGTCGTTTTCTTTGGAAGCTACAATTATAATTTAATGCCTTAGGGCTTAAACACCCATTAAGAAATCGTTAAAATGTTTGGATGCAGTTTATCTACATCTTCTAATTGTACTCATAGTCGAATGTGTTCTTGTCATTAATGGACTTCTGTATTAACAGTTAGCATTTGAGGAATTGTCACTGCCATTATACTAAGTGACACTACTTCAGGGGTGAAAGAATAAAGGTGCTACTTGTTGAAATTATTTTGTAAATTACAACCTTTGTAATTGCTAACAATTCAAACAATAGCCAAGTGCATGACATAAAAATGGGAAAGAAAAGCAGGGATGCAATAATAATCATAAAATTGTTATGGTGTATATAAATGTTTATCTTCCATCTATAGGTTCCATTTGGAAGTACTGTGGGTTGCTTACTCCCTTGTGAGTTTAGATGTCCCAGCTACTTATGCAGACAGAATTAAAGTAAAGAAATTAAAATGTAGTGCTGCTGAAATGACTAAATGTTGTACTCCGGTGTGTATGTTTTGTGCCTGTTTCAGGGTCGTTTGCAGTCTCAGGACAGTGGTAAACATTTGCACGATGTGTTAGACCTACTACAGAAGCACAACCTGGTGGAGGCTGACATTTCAGCCCAGGCAGAGAGGATTAAGGCAGTGCAGGGGGCTGCACAACGCTTTACTTCCCATGAACAAGGTGAGGTTTCAAGTACGCTTAGTGCATGCAGAATGATTAAGATCAGTTTATGCTCAACATGACTGTGACCTTCACATGTTTATTCCTTTTTGAATTACCAGCGTACAAACCATGTGAACCAGCACTAGTTAGTGAGAAGGTTGACCTACTTGGTCATGCCTATGAAGAGCTTGGTCACCTTAGTGGGAAACGCAGGGAGCAGCTGGAGGACTCTCGTCGACTGTGGCAGTTCTTGTGGGACCTTGGAGAAGAGGCAGCCTGGATCAGAGAGCAAGAGCAGATTCTGGCCAATGGAGACTGTGGCCGTGACCTCTCATCTGCCCTGCACCTCTTGAGTAAGCACGAGGCTTTCAGAGATGAGATGGCAGCCCGCTATGGCCCTCTGAGTCATAGCATCGCTGCTGGAGAAGCTTTGGTTCAGGAGGGACACATTGGAACGCCTGAGGTCATGGAGAGAATCCAAGACATCCGTGCACAGTGGGGACATCTGGAGGAGGTGGATAGTTATGTAGACATTGGATAGTCTTTCTCAATGTCTAAATCTTAGACATTGAGAAAGACAATATAATGTCACTTGAAGTGTTCATTTTGGGTAAACCTTTTTTTTCTGTTCCTTCCTACAGACAACAAAGCTCAGGGAGCAGAAGCTGAAAGAAGCTTTGGCGCTGCACCAATTTCAAACAGATGCCAATGATATGGAGGCATGGCTTATGGAGACACTCAGACAGGTGTCCAGTCAAGAGGTGGGCCATGATGAGTTCTCCACCCAAACTCTAGCTCGCAAGCAGAGGGAGATAGAGGAAGAAATCCAGAGCCACCGCCCTGTCATCGACTCACTGCATGAGCAGGCCCTGGCACTGCCTGAGGCCTATGCTCAGTTCCCTCAAGTGTGTATGCTTAATTCTTTATACTTAATAAATGATGACAAAGTATTTCCAGTGCTAATCTTTTGTTTATTGCATTTTATAGGTGGAGGGACGCCTACCTGCTATAGAGCAGCGCTATGAAGAGCTGGAGACTCTTTCTGCAGCCCGCCGCAAAGCTCTAGAAGGTGCTTTAGCCCTCTACCGCATGTTCAGTGAGGCTGGTGCCTGTGCACTCTGGGTGGAAGAAAAGGAAAAGTGGTTACACGGCATGGAGATCCCTACAAAGCTTGAAGACTTAGAAGTGGTGCAGCAGAGGTTAGTCTGGGATCATGAAGAGATGGCAATGGAATAGTTTTTTAAATCAAGCGTGTACAAGCTCACATTTTATTCCATTAAAATGTATTTAAAATGAAAGTAACAAAGGCATATATGTGTGGAATAATTATTTCCAATCCAATGTAAAAAGATTTAATGAAATTGCACAGGATGCTCTTGAAGAGGATGGAATTAAGGGTACATCAAAATCCATAAAAATATAGTTTTATAACTCTATTCTTATCTGTAAAAGTTAAAGATTTCCCAAGCAGATTTATAAATGAACAGCAGGAGTTCCTTAAATTTGTCATAATGAGAAAATTAATTTCCTATGTATGGCTGCAGATTTGAGACACTGGAACCCGAGATGAACAACCTGGGCACTCGTGTGGCTGATGTGAACCTGGTGGCCGAGCAGCTGCTTAGCTCTGACAACTGTAGCAAAGACCAGATCCATCAGACACGAGATGAGCTGAACAACAGGTCCGAGCTGACAAATGCCGTAGATGATGAGCAGCATAGATGTTGCTAAATCCACATTTATGCACTGAAATGTAAGTTAATTTTGACTGGGTTCTTAGGTGGAAGGAGTTCGAACAGCTTTCTGGCCAAAAGAAGCAAGCCCTGGATTCGGCCCTTAATATTCAAAACTATCACTTGGAGTGTAATGAGATCCAAACCTGGATGAAGGAAAAGACTAAAGTGATTGAATCCACTCAGAGTTTGGGGAATGATCTGGCTGGAGTGATGGCATTGCAACGTAAACTCACTGGCATGGAGAGGGATCTCGAGGCCATTCAGGTATGTAGAGGTTAAAGGCAGAGGTTAGAGCTGGGAGCATAATGAGCTTCAATATAAAATATAAAATTAAGGCAAATATGACAGCAATTTGGGCAACATGCTGAGTAATCTTCTGAATGTTTTTTTTGTTTTGTTTTTTTCCCCAGGGTAAATTAGATGACCTACGAAGCGAGGCAGAAAAACTGGCCAAGGAACATCCAGATCAGGCTGGAGAGATCCAAGGACACCTAGCAGAGATTCAGGACGTGTGGGAGGAACTGAATGCTACCATGAAACGTCGTGAAGAATCACTAGGTGAAGCCAGCAAGCTACAGGGCTTCCTTCGGGATCTAGATGATTTCCAGTCCTGGCTGTCTCGAACACAGACAGCTATAGCCTCAGAGGACACTCCCAACTCTCTACCTGAGGCTGAGAGTTTGCTAGCACAGCACGAGAGCATCAAGAATGAGGTGGATAACTACAAGGAGGATTATGAGAAAATGCGGGCTGTTGGTGAGGAGGTGACCCAGGGTCAGACTGATGCTCAGCACATGTTCTTAGCTCAGAGGCTGCAGGCACTGGATACTGGCTGGAATGAGCTGCGCCGCATGTGGGAAAACCGTCACAGCCTATTAGCTCAAGCCTTTGACTTCCAGACTTTCTTGAGGGATGCGAAACAGGCAGAAGCTTTCCTCAATAGCCAGGTTAGAATTTTTTGTTTTTAAAATTTGTATAGCCCTTTCACCTTGTAAATACAAAGTGCTTCACCAAATCTGAAGCAATAAAAACAAAACAGAACAATAAAACACAGTGGATAGAAGTGATAAATATTACTAAATGTTAAATTGATATCCTAAAACACGTTAACACACACGAATCGGCAGTCAAGAACAAGTGAGTCTTGAGACTGTCGTATCTCCAGTCATTCATTCTGCAACAATGGTGCACAAACGGAAAAACCTCGAGCACCCGCTGTTTTTGAGCAAAACTTGGAGACACACAGCAGACCAGCCCCTTGTGATAGAAGAAGTGCACATGCTCGCACATATGGGTCAACCAACTCAGCAACATATGCTGGTGCGCAGCCATTCAATATCTTATACGTCATTAGTAGGACTTTAAAATCCACCCTCATCTAAACAGGGAGCCAATGAAAAGAAGCTGATACTAGGGTGATATGGTCAAACATTCAAGTTCCAGCCAGAATTCGTGCAGTGATATATTTTTTTTTAATTTTTTTTTTTTTATTCTGACTGGAGCAGCAGTTATTCCTCATACTTCAATGGCAGACTGGAAATTTAAAACAAAACACCTGTGATTGTGTCTTAGATGTATAATGCTGTGAACAAAGTTTACTCCTGATAAGATAGTTGTGAAAAGCCTAATACTTTATTTTGAGAACACATGATCATTCCTGGGCAGGTGTATCAGTTCTGAACCTAAGCAATATGAAATATGAAAAACATTTTTCTGTTCATGTCATTAGACAAAAATGCTTTCAAATGACAATTCTTCATTGAATTATGACCGTCTGCTTCCACGGGGTTGTCACTGCAGCATTGCATATAGTACAACATGGTTTTTGTTGCAGTAAAGTAGATTTTAAATTATACTTAAGTCCAGCATGTAAAACCACAGAAATTAAAAGTAAAACAACCAAAAAAGTTATGTTTATTCTTGTGAAAGACTGAAAAAAGTGTTCAACAATTTGTATTTGATTAGGTTAGAATAAGTTGCAGAAAAATTAGTGAAACAAAGTTAGGAAAATTGAAAGTCTGCAAAGCTAACTTTGCATTAATTGGTGCCACAAAAATTCGAATTCTTGTTATAGATGTTCACCAACAAAAAGTTTCTCTGTTTTAATTCGAACACAGTTTGAACATTAATTTACACCAGCAGACAAGTATAAAATTTGAACCATTGTCTGAACTTTTTTCTGTATGCGCTTTTTTTTTTCACATTTTGTGATCTGTTTGTCCTGGAAAATTGAATTGAGGAAAAAAAAAAAAGATCATAAGAAATGTTTTTAAACATTTTTTTTCCCTGTGTAGGAGTATGTGCTGTCCCACACAGAAATGCCCACAACTCTAGAGGGAGCAGAGGAGGCCATTAAGAAGCATGAGGATTTCCTCACCACCACAGAGGCCAGTGAGGAGAAGATCAATGGAGTGGTAGAAGCTGGGCGGCGCCTCATTAATGACTGTAATGCCAACTCTGATAAGATCCAGGAAAAAGTTGATTCCATCCAGGAGAGGTAAGAGCAGCATTGGAAGAATAACATCATGAAAGTTTTCTTTTTATTTGTTAAAAAGGGGCTAATTTTGGTTTTTCTCTGCAATTTCTCCAGGCATTTTAAGAATAAGAAAGCTGCAAATGAACTGCTAGCAAAGCTTAAAGACAACCGTGAACTTCAGCACTTCCTACAAGATGGACAAGAGGTAAAAAAAAAAAAGAAGACAAGTCAGCTTGGTCGATATATTGTATTTCATAGTTTATTCAATTGTAAGGATTATTCCATAATTACTCTCTCTCGTTTACTTCAGCTCAAGTTGTGGATCAATGAGAAAATGCTGACAGCTCAGGATATGTCATACGATGAAGCCAGAAATCTCCACAGCAAGTGGCAGAAACACCAGGCCTTCATGGCAGAGCTGGCCTCCAACAAGGACTGGCTGGATAAAATCGATAAGGTGTGACCATTTTCCTCTAGATTAGTGAAAGAAAATAGCTTTCCCAAGTGTAATGTTTGATACTGATTTGTGATTTTATTTTACGTCCAAGTGAAGACTTTAATTTTGGTTCGGAGGTCCAGATTTCGTTGTTGGCCCGTTGTGGGATCAGATATGTGTGATATTTGGATATTGGCCCTGTACATCTTATTGTCGTAATTTCTCGGTATACTGATCGGGCAGACAATAACATTTCATTTTTCTTTACATCGGGGAGTATCTGCTGGCTGCAGTGCCCAGGCAGCTAAAAGATACCTTTATGTTGTGTGTTCCCTTTCATGAACAGGAGGGTCAAGCGCTGGTGGTGGAGAAGCCAGAGCTGCAGCCTGTTGTCCAGCAGACGCTAGAGGACTTACAGCGGCAGTGGGAGGAGCTAGAGGGTACCACGCGCACCAAAGCTCAGTGTCTGTTTGATGCCAACAGGGCAGAACTCTTTACACAAAGCTGCTCAGCTCTGGATGTTTGGCTGAAAAACCTTGAGGGGCAGCTGCACAGTGATGACTATGGCAAGGATTTGACCAGCGTCAATATTCTACTGAAGAAACACCAGGTGAACCAACTGTACAAGCAAATCACTGTGTATTCCATTTTCTCTCTGAAGAAATGTCATCCTGTTACACATTTAAGCTCATTTGCAAACACAAACGCACAGTTAATAATTTGCAGTGGTGGGTTCATAAAATGCATTCAATTAACTAAAATGTTAGTGCGTGTTAAAATTTTATAGGAGGTTAAAGCTATATTTTGTAACTCTAGATTTGTATTTGCTGTGTTTTATAGACCATCAACTTACTGAGCCTGTGCGTGTCTTTCCATTTTTTTCTCTGCACTTCGCTCTTTTTGTAGATGCTGGAACACCAGATGGAGGTCCGAGAAAAGGAGGTACAGTCTCTCCAGTCTCAGGCCCTGGCCCTGTCACAGGAGGACGCTGGGCTTGCTGAGGTAGACGGTCAGCAAAGGCGTGTCACTGATAGCTTTGTCAGCCTTCAGGATCCTCTTAGTCTCAGGAGACAGCGACTGCTTGCCTCCAAAGAAGCACATCAGTTTAACAGAGATCTAGAGGATGAAATTGTGAGTGGAATTAAATGCGTAAAGGAGATATGGAGATGCGTTTCTGTTGTAGCCTGTTTTGTCTGACGGTCTGTTCTTGTCTCAGCTATGGGTGAAAGAGAGGATGCCCCTGGCGACCTCCACAGACCATGGAAAAGACCTTCCCACCGTGCAGCTCCTTATCAAGAAAAACCAGGTACAACCATAGTAGTAATACTATTTATATAGTTCTTTTCAGCTTTGCAAATTACAAATTCCCTGCGCTCGTAACAGTGTTGAGCTTGAACAAAAAAAATGTATATGAGTGGGTGTGTGAGTTAGTCTATCTTAGCCAGCTTGGTGAGACAGTAAATTAAAAAAAACAACAAAAAATCACATACATAACACCACCACCAAATTACCATATGGCCAAGCATCAGCATTGAAGAAAGTTGGTTAAACACCCACCCTAAATTAAATAAATTTTTATTAAAGTTGATTAAACGCCAACCCAAAATTAAAAATTGACTGACCCCAACACATCACAAAAAGCAAAAAATAATGAGTTTTCACAATTTTTGTCTCGTCTCTTCCGCGTCTTACCTGTGACAACGTGATCAGTGTGTGCTGGTAGTGGAATTGAAATTTATTTTGAAAGACTCTTTTTGCAAGAAAACAGGAAGTGTTCCGTGACAATGGCTAGCTTTGTGAAGGTGAAGACGCTCATCTTCACCTTCGCAAAGCCATCGGTGGATTTCGGGCTCTGATAGAATGAGTAGGCAAACTCGGACTGCCGGTGTGCACCGTGCATCACATCACCTCCTGCAGTTTGACACTGCAGATGGAATTCTGCTGTGACCTTTTTCTGCTGCCAACATGAGAAAGCAGCTTAACGTCGACTGGACGTCCACTGGTAGCCTACGAACAAGTACAGGACAAAACAACCATTGAGAAAGTTCTCTGTCTGATGTTCACTCAAAGTTCTGAACATGTACACAACTTTCCGATGGACTCGCCAGACATCAGCTGACAAGGAACACATTTAATGAATCAGATACGGACAAAACGGGCGAGTTATTTGTGATTTATTTTTATTTGTGGTGAAAGACATTTTATTGAAATGGGCGTTCCAACGAATGTAATATTGGCCGTGTTTGTGCATTTGCACACCCCCTCTTCAGGCAGAATTTCGCACGGAAGGCCCTGGGCACTCCGACACACGACTACAGTAAAAACACTTTTTTTTTTTTTTTAATGGTGGGAGAAAACTGTGCCCGGAGGAAACCCACACAGACATGGAAAGAACATGCAAACTCCACACAAACACTGATGGGAATAACACCGTTACCATAATTTTTTTCAGTAATGGATAATCTAACTTAATTACTGTTTCCATCGTTACAACGGCGTTATCATTTCTGACAATAAAATGCGGTGCGTTACTATAAATAAGCTCATTGAAGCCGTTTTGATATGCAGACTCAGCAGCTGGAGGTGCAAATTTTTTTTTTTTTTTTTGTTTTTTCTTTTTCTTTTCTTTGACAACCGCATAAGTGATTGTGATTGGCTAAGGAAGAGTAAAATTTCATGGTAAGCCAACCAGAGGCAGAGGTGGGCGGGAGTTCACGCACAAATATTAACACACACGCACTTGCTCACACACACAGATGACAGAGACACACAGCACATAGGTTTAGTGTTTTTCAGCTAGAACTATAGACATTACTTTCTCCTCATTGAGATAAAAGGCAAGAATGTATGTGAACGAGGATAATTTAATTTTAGATTTATTTGATGGCTAGTTGTGGCCTGTTGAGGTGCAATAAATATCAAAAATTTCTAAAATATCATTGGTTGATTGTTCTACTACATAAATATACATACATGCATACACTGAACAAAAATATAAACGCAACACTTTTGTTTTTGCTCCCATTTTTCATGAGCTGAACTGAAAGCTCTAAAACATTTTCTGTATACACAAAAGACCTATTTCTCTCAAATATTGTTCACAAATCTGTCTAAATCTGTGTTAGTGAGCACTTCTCCTTTGCTGAGATAATCCATCCCACCTCACAGGTGTGGCATATCAAGATGCTGATTAGACAGCTGATTAGACAGCATGATTATTGCACAGATGTGCCTTAGGCTGGCCACAATAAATTTGGTGTACATTTTGGATTATGTCTCAATCAAAAGTGCCTCATTCACTCTCATTTGTGACAATGAGG
>CABFOU010269000.1:0-10757 GCA_900660325.1 Opsanus beta
TTTCCCTACACGACGCTCTTCCGATCTAAAAATACTTTTTTCACATTGTCATTATGGGGTATTGTGTGCAGAATTTTGAGGAAAAAAATGAATTCCATCGATTTTGGAATAAGGCTCAAAATGTGGAAAAAGTGAAGCACTGTGAATACTTTCCAGATGCACTGTATAGAACATCTTTGAAGTGAATGTGACACACTGCTTTTCTGTCTGCTCTTATTTAATTGTGAGGTAACAACAGATGGATTTTTTCTATTGTTTTTCATTAATGCAGTCCTCGCAATTGTGCTCCTTTAGGTAAGCAGTCATGAAGCAGTTATTTTTATTTTGTGCAGCAGTTGTTCTTGATATTCGTGCGAAAAACATCCTTCACCACATAATCACGCAATCAAGTAGTAATTAAAGCACGTAGCAATAGCAAGACAGTGCTTCGTCTTTATAGCCCTTAAACAAACATGAAATTCAATGTCCCATGAAACAACAAGCCACACTTCAATGCCTAATCAGTCATAAACATGAACTGTAGCATCTTTCATTTGACATAAACTGTAATTGACCATAGAAATGAGTTTATGCTCACAGGATGACAGAGGATTATGTGTCTTCTGTTTTCTTAAGGGCTATGTTCAGTTTTGGGGTTGGGTTCCTTGACATTTATGATCTCTGGCTACAGAATCTTGTGCAAGGGAGGTAAAACATACTCTTTCACGGAAGCATTGGAACTAGTGTGATCATTAGAGTGGTTCAAACTATCTGGTGTCACCGCTGTGTACACATATACATGAGCTCTGGGCCCTAACTCCAAGACAGGGACTACCGTCCCTTGTTTCACAAATATAGCCAGAGTGAGAGCAGACCAACAGATAGAGGGATACTTCAGTGCACTCCAAAAGTATCAGTTCACCATGTGGTTTCCCTTAGAACCATAACTAAGATTATATATGATTAAGTCTTGTATTTTCTTGTAGAGTATGTTCAGATTTGGGGTTGGGATTGCTGCCAGTTGTAGGCAGACTGGCACAGAATCTTCTTGAGCTCAATTTTCAGCTCTACTAGGACAGGACATGGATCTTGAGTGGTCAGTTGCATGGTACCTGTAATGGACTAACCAAAGACCCCGAACCAAGAACACCACAAGTATACAGTTCAAAGAGTAGTTATTAGCAGCTGATTGTACTGGAACAGCCAAAACAGACAGGCTTAGTGGATAGTCGAGGACACAGGTAATGGTTTGGTCCATAGGAAGACTGTCTGACTGTCAATAGTGTCTGTAAGGTGAAGCAGCAAGTGAGGAATTCAGGCAAACAGGCAGAGGGTGAGAACACAGTTATCAAACATACTAGGTAGACAGATCAGGATATGGAGAGCAAACACATAGAGGCAGCAGGGGTCGGCAACCAAGGACCAAACGTTGAAAAATAACACGAGAAAGTAGGCATTGGACCAAGACAATCTGGATCTGGTGTAAGGACTGTGGACAGCTGTATACTGTAACTCAATTAGCAAGGAGGTAAACATGAAAGTGACAGTGGACCGTGTGACCGTGAAAGAGGAAGTAAAACCAATAGTAACACACAAGGAGAAAACATTTCAGAATAATAGTAAAAGGACAACATCAGCATAGAAGGATTCACAAGAAAAGACGATAATAATGTAAAAAAAACATGCTGGAGAAGGCAAAAAAAAAAAGACACCAGAGATGTGAACCATGGCAGTGGCAACCAGGTGGAACCACCTTTGTGCACAGCAGTGCAGTGCTGTGCACAAAGGTGCACAGCACTGGCCCTGGAACAAGTTGTTAGAGTGGAACTGAAGACTCTCCTTTTACAAAGTTGGTTGGAGGGACAGTAGATAAGTGTAGGAATACCTTTCATCTATTCCAAAACTTATAATTTAGGAGTTGGTTTACTTTGCAACTCTTACTCAGCAGAGGTGGAAGTAAGTCCTATACAGACTCTGACACTCATCAGGCCACTGCTCATCCTCAGATATTGGAGCATGAGATGGATGAGAATCTAGGACTCTCCCTGGACGTGATGTCAGTTCTTTGGAGGTTACTTTCCCAACCAAGGCTGGTAGCCATTTACAGCTGGGTTGACAAGGACAATGCAGACGAAAGGTCTTGTCCACACAACAGGATGCTAACCAAGGTTGACATATTGGTAGCCCAACTCCTATCCCACAGGGCTACCTGTTCCGATGAGGATTATGTATCTTATATTTACTTACTGGATGTGTTCAGTTTTGGACTTTGGTGGCAGTTGTGAGGAGATTGGCTGACATTCATTGGCGTCATAATCTCGAAGTCAAAGATAAAAATTTCTACGAGGGAAGTATTTGGCACAAATGTGGTAGGTACAGTGCTAATTATTACCTATTGGAATCATTCTCTATGCAGTAAACTCCAAGACAATGACTAGACTTCCTGCTTTTACAAAGTCAGCAAGAGTGAGAGGCACCAAACAGGTGTTGCAATAGAGACCCAAGAAGATGAAAAAGTCAAGCTGTGAGAAAGATTTCCAACACAAGGTGGGTAATTTCACTTTCGTGTACAACATGAGCAGCTTGGACAGGAGTTCAGAGTTGAACAGACACTTCTACAAGATGTACGGTTCTGGTATCTGAATAGGACGCCTCTGATTTCTGGAGGTTTTTTTTCCCTTAAACACATCCAACTAGAGGGAGACCTGCTGGAGAAATTACATATCGCGCATTTACTGAAAAAGCTTTGGGATCGCCCAGCGAAAGCACCATCCAGGATGTGGTCAGAGAGAGAGAGAGAGAGACCTCTGAGCTAATGTGGGATCAGGCTTCAATTTCATGTACACCACACATCTGTCGTTCACATACTTGTCTTTGTATCTCGCTTATAGTTAAAGGACTAAATGGTGCATCCACCAGGTAGCAGAGTAGTACTAGTTAGTTTTTCCTCGTCTTGTTGATCTCGTGCTCACTCCTCTGGTATACAATGTTTGCCACTTTGGGGGTAGGGCTGCAACTAACGATTATGTTTCCAATATCTATCAATTATTTTCTGAGTACGGTAATCACTTGGTTAACTTAATCAATAATAACCATAACTTCTACCAATAACTTTCAACTTTATTTTCAAACTTTTTCTGATAAAAAGTATTTAAAAGATAAATATATAATCACAAAAAAAACATCTATGAAAAAAATATGCACACTCAATTTAAAATCTGTCTGACTGAAGGAACCATGTCAAACTATCTTTTACCTAATGATACTATTTGGCATACACAAATTTGATTTATGCAGTGTCGATCTAATTGGGAATGGTTTTTGTTGACTATACTCTGCAATTAATTAGTGTTCTCAGTCACCAGACCCCGGTGGCTGACTCTCAGAGTGGGGCTGAGTCTCTTATCTGTAAAATGTTGCTCACACCGATGTACAGAACAAGTAAGTTTTATGCAACTCCCCCTGGATGGGATGTCAGTCCACTGCAGATTACTTCCCCAAGCCAAGGTCTGTGCCAATTTACAGCTGGGTGGACTGGGACAATGTCGGTAAGAGTCTTGACCAAGGACACAGTCAGGAAGCATGAAGCGCACACTGGAATCAAACCCAGGTGGCTCTGTGGATACCTGATGGTCAAGGTTGGCCTCTTCTCCTCTCAACGAGGGAGAGAGTAGAGGTAGTCGAGCAAACACGAGACAGCATCATTTGAGTAAGAAAAAACTTGCGTGATTGTTTCATGGCGGTTTCATTTTACAAACATAAAAACCCATTGATTTGGAAAAGCTGAAACGTTCATGGACCCCAGAGGGTTAAAGCACATGTAAACATGATCACACATTGAGACAATCCCTGCGGAAAGGATTTGGTGCGAATGCGGCCAAAGTGCTTCACCTGCAGTGGCCTGTCTGCTTGCGTGCATGCTTGAAATGTTCAAACATTTGATCCCGATTCTCGAAATCGCTGATAGTAGGCGGTAACGTCCGAGAATTCATAGTCTTAACAGCTTCAATCACATTTGAACTTCTTTAAATGGGGCATTCGTGGTGACTGCGCCTTTAAACTTGTTTGATCGTGCACCATCGGGGTAAAAATTTGAAGCCAAAATAGCCCAGATGAAGGTTTGTTGTGATTCTTGTTCAAAGTTGAACAGCTTGATCATGTCTGGCCGAAGGCGCAAGGGTAGAGGAGGTAATCCTGCAGCTGCTAGTACGGGGGGAATTAAGCTGTTTTATCCTGTTTTTGCACTTTTTTGGATTGTGGGCTAGCGTAGTAGAACGCCGCCCTGTGAAATAGCCCTGTTAGGACTCTTTAGGTTTCTAGCCAAAAAAATATAAATAAAACCAAAAAAACATGCTAAAGCTAAATTCATAGAATAAAACCTAGCGGTAGTTTCTGCTTAATGTTTTAATGGTTAAAAGTTCAAGTTTTCAGTTAGCGGATTAGCTGTTATCAAAACTAACTTTTAGGTTAGCTGTGCCCACCACTGATCTGGTTGTACTTTACAAACCTAGCCATCCAATAGAACACCATCTCAAACTGTCAAACAACTATCTATTCCCCTAAAAAGAAAAGCGCACATAGCCCCCAACACAACACGGATGTGAACTTTAATGACAAGGAAACATGCAGGTTAAAGTTCACCGTTTTTCTTTGATTCGGTGACTGACACGCTCTGGAGAGACTCGTCCAAACAGCCAGGTCACTGTGATGGAAGTGTTGGGCTCTCTGGAGCTGCGGGGGGCCTGCCGGGGGCTAGAGGTGAACAATACTTTGGACTAGTCAGAACAAACATGTCCACTTATGGACAGATGATGTGATGTGACGTCTCCTCTGGCACTGTGGACTCAACACGCGGAGTCATGACCCGGATTCATACCCCTGGGTGAGAGACGGCTCGACAGCATTTTCATGAATTTTAATTGTCGGTCTTGTATTTTTTTTGTTGCCATGGCCAGTATTTAACTCAATTCCAATTTACTTTTACTTTGAATAGATTTTAATTTAAGATTTTTGCTGCAGGGCATTTAAAAAAAATGAAGTCTGTGTTGATATCTTCCTCCTTAAAAGGTGCTGTACCTACTCTCATCCAATTTCAATTAATTTTCTATTTGGACACTTGCACGCAATATAATATTTCATTGAAATAACAGGCTTTTGACAGAACAAACTCGAGGTTGATGGCTAAAGGCGTACTTGAAACATCCTGAAGACAAAGCAGCCATATCCAGTCATAACAGCTTGTGCGTTTGACATAAATACAGAATAAAACCTCTCAAATAGCTCCAAACACATTTCGGTTTTGGCTCAGGGATCGCCATATAAATGCTTCATTAACTTTCTAGCTGTTAATATTCATTCAAAGCAGGGCTGTGCAGGCCAGCGCGGTGCTCAGTCAATCGCACTCCCTAGGGCCACACAAATAACAACTGTCTTAAATTCTGCCTGGAGAGCAATTTGTTATTGGTGGAGGAAATTCACAGGATCTTACGTTTTAAAGATGAATCAGCTTTGCTTTTTGCTGCACAAACCCAAAGCCTGATGTGTCTACGATTAGTGACAGATAGCATGTGGAAGTGATTTTTCACTGCAGATAGGTTTGTTTGTGCCAGATGGGAAATTGTTGGGGCTGGGGCTGGCACCGCTTTCAAACGGCGGAGGAATTATAATCACCAGGGTTAATAAAACGGGCACAAATCCGAGACTGATAATGAAATGCGGTTGGACAGTTGATGGAGCGTGAATGCTATTTTTAAACAATGACGTCTAATGGCAGGTAGGGGGTAGAGCTATTTTCTGACGGCGGTCTGGTTTCTGACCGCCGTCAGCACCTCTGTTTCAGATCCTGCGGATTACAGGCTGGGAATGAACAATGTATGCCGGGCCCTGGCACAGATGAGCGTTGGTTCTTGCCAGCACACTTCATCCATCCATGCTGGCAGCCCGTCTATCATTTGCACTCTGCAGTACGCTCACACATTTCGAACATGACACCAAAGCAGAGATTACTTTTAGAAACACGATACTACAAACAGTGCCACAGAAAGGAAAAAAAACCCAAAAAACTTCAGCACCACAGTCAGCTCCAGTTGAATATGATTATTTTGTACCATAGAGCCAGATAGATAAAATAGAAGGTGGGGTCCCTATAATGCGTACGCCATCACCGAAAATGGGCAGGAAGTGCTGGTGAGCAATGTAAACAATATGGAAACCAGTCAGCAGCAGTACATCATAATGTATCTTAAAGAAATCATGAAAAAAAATAATTGTAGCTACAACAAATGCATTTAATAAAAAGTATATTTTTACCTTGTGTGCCAACACACGAGCAGGGTGATCAGTGTGCACGCGTATGTGCACGTTCAAGTTGACAAAACAACACTGGATGGATTTTCGCTAAGGGACTAGCGGGACTATTACTTGGTTTAGTGTCTCCAGGTGATTCATTTTTGGAACAGATTGGTCAAAGGTCAACAAAAGCATTGTCCCAAAAACACCTTTATCGTAACATCTCTTACCAATGTGGCTAGAGATTTGATTAAAAGCTCATGTTGATCCGTAAAATAGTTGAGATCGATCAATATAAGTGACTTCATGAAGTCAAAATATGAAGTCATATATGTTGGGTGTGGGGGAGAGCGCAACACACCTTACTCAACTAATAGTCCATGGGCCAAGCAGGTTTTAGAAACAACACAATCCAGCCTCAGTATACCATGGCCTACACAAAAACTGTATGCTGTCCATCCCAGCAATTATTGGTTGAGCTAATAGGGTTTGAAAAAGGAATAGTCTGCACCAACCATTATGCTTACTTATCACTTTATGGGGTATCTTGCATCATATGTCATAGAATCCAATGGACCTTGAGTTGGTTTGACCATCACTTTCAAGAACAAGCATTCAACACAGTCAAAACCTGGGACACAACAACAACCAACCTGTTGCTTATAGTAGTAGATGTCACAGAATCCAATGGACGTTGACCTTGTTTGACCATTACTTTGGAGACCAACACAGTCAGAACTATTCCTATTAGCTCAGCCTATATTTTGCAGCAAGTTGTACCCAAATTGCAGCAACTTTAATTTTTGACCCCTGTACAAACTGAAACGGACCTCTCTCACCATTTTTGCTGTTTTTACCCCATAACTCCAAAACATTCAGTCATAGATACTCCAAACTATACCTTTGGGAAGTCTGTATGATCAGACAAATAATGTGGTATACTTTTCAATATGACTGGAGCATTTTTAAATGTTGATTACTGTGTAATCCCTCATTGACCCCTATTTGGCTATATCTGCCACTCTGAGATAGCCACCATACATTTTTGTGTAGGCCGTGGTACACTGAGGATGGACTGTAAGTGTTGTTTAGTCCCGTAAGTGGTACTGATTAGGTTAAAATTGGTTTCGGGCTCATGGACCATATGTGCGATCCCTCAGAGCTCAGTGCATGTATTCCTGACAATAAGTATTTATAATTCATAACATAAACTTATAGCTCAGTGTGCAGAGCACACAGGATATGCATCAGCCCTCTGAAGCC
Source organism: Opsanus beta (assembly GCA_900660325.1). Classification (NCBI taxonomy): domain Eukaryota; kingdom Metazoa; phylum Chordata; class Actinopteri; order Batrachoidiformes; family Batrachoididae; genus Opsanus; species Opsanus beta. Next base: position 7,531 of record CABFOU010269000.1, read on the forward strand.
TTTCTTATCTTTAATTGACAATTTAGGTACAGAATGTCCTTGGACAGCTTTGAGCAAGTGTTACTAACTGGCGCCATGCACAGTATCAGCCAAACTGCTTTCAGTGAGTTGCAACAATGTAATGCTTAAACAGTGTGTCCATGCATGCAAAACTTTGCAAATCCATGCATCAGCCTTGCATACATCACTTTAAAAATGAGTAAAGAGGTGGATATTGAACATCCTGGCAAAATGTCAAAGATTCAAAATAATACAAAGTCATTACTTCTAGAGATCTGCATCATGCAACTGTTTGCATTCATGAATTACACGCCAACATCATGATCCCCAATGTTCATGGAGTTTATTCTTCTTTTCTTAAAACAGTACAATGGTAAACAGGTTGAGTCAGTTTCATCTCTGCTGAATGTGGTGCTGGTTATGCTGACTTGCTGCAAGTCATCCCATTCTGTTATGGCTCCATGTATTCTCCTCACTTCCATCAATGATGATGGAGCTCTCTGCATCGTCCACAGCCTCGGAGGAACTGTGACGCCACACAATGTACCGTGTTCCATACTTGACTGCTTTAATGAAGAGCATCTACTGTGGATTTTGTTTTTTGGGTCTCACATTTGTTATCACAGGAATTTCTAATGGAACCAGCATCAAGGTCGGCATGGACGCAGACAAATTAGTGCACTCTCTATAAAATCTTATTTGACCATTACTATCCTCCTCGCAGTAACTAATGGAACTAGATAATTTGGTGCCTACATTCCCTGCTGTGCTCCCCTGTGTTCTCATTAGTTGCCTGATATAGGATGCAGTGCTGCAGCTCAGCACCAAACACCACCGACATTGGCTCAACACGGAATAAATCCTCTCCTTTAAATCTATTTTTTCTTGACACATATCACGCAGAGATTAATATTCTTTCTGACATCTGTGTACATGTATACAACATGATATCAACATGAAAAGCTTAATATACTAGACAACAAAATCCTCATGAAGAATGCAGCAGATTCAGGGGTGGACCTAGCAAAAAGTGTGTGTGTGTGTGTGGGGGGGTGGGTGTGTGACTTGGTTGGGTGTTGTGCCTGGGAAATTTAAAATATCTACAGCCTAAAAAAGTCTAAGCGAAATACTGACTCTCGTCATCGTTTTCAATACACAATTTTTATTTTAAACATAGGAAATATTCTGAGGAATTCAGTCAAACGAGCTGAGCTGTGCACTGCAGTTACTAATTCTGCATTCATCAATCAGCATCTGTTTATGCAAGACTTTTCCCGTATTTAATCACACCTTTGGTCACTAGCTCAAAAGGGGGGGGGGGGTCAAAACCCACCCCAGCCCCCGTAGATCCGCCACTGAGATTTTTGGCAGGATAGCCTTTTTTGTGACAATACGTGCACTTGCGTTGCAATGCAGTCAGTTGGGTTTGTAGAGATGAATTATGCATTAATGTCTGTTTTGAAAATGTCTGATTGTGATACGGGGATGACTTTGGAAACAAACATTTTGCAGTACTACTGGTGTTTTAGCAGCGTTGACACCATATCCTTGTGTTTGTATTGACAAATCGTTTTACCAGGATCTAGCTCATACATACAGATGACATAACTGAGCAAGACATCCACTCAGGTCACGTCAGGTCTGAGAACATGCGCTGGTGCCTCGTCCACCACTCGACGGCACCACCTTGGGTCCTGGATGGCAACCACCCAGGCAGACAACCAATCCACCCCACTTCCCGAAAGTAACAACCTGTGTTCCTCAGCCAGGTGAGACACGGGCGCCAACTTGGCCTTCTCGAGCCACTGGGGTCCGCATCACTGCTTGCTCATGCCAAGAGAAATGGGCCACACGGCCAAAATGCCGTAGCTAATGTTCCCTTATAGTGCAACTTACACTACTCATCTGAATCTCCCTAAGTAACCATTCATTTGGCACAAAGTCATTCCAGCCGTACTCAAGGATCCTCCAATGACACCTTGTACCAAACACATCCATTTACAAATATATGATTTATGGTAATATATGATTGCTGGTACTTGCAGGGTCCTGCTGGTCATTAAGGCAAATGTTGCTTGTACAATGAAAGCCCCAATATCCAGATCTGTTTGTCTCATACCAGTCTACAGTTCTGGCAGATGCGATCAAGTTTAAAGTCTCTGTTGTCACAATAGTCAATGTGTCCACTATTGAGACATTTTACTGATTCAGAAAATACTTAAAGTTTATGAACACTATGAAAACAGTGTGTAATCCTACAGTCTCTTCTCAGAACATTTTGATTGGCAATGAACTGTACTGACTTACGAGGGGTGATTGAGGCGTTTTGAGCATGAGCCAGAAACAGTAGGGTGTGATTCTCTATTTTTTGCATTCTGAGAAACCAAGATTTATCAACATTGCACCCAGTGAGTCAAAATTTCACATATTCTTGAGAAATGTTGGTTTCTCAGAATGTAAAAGATGGAGAATCACACCCTACTTTTTCTAGGTCAGGCTCAAAACATCTCAATTGTCCCTCATATACCAAATATGTAGAAATTAAAGTTTTCTGGGAATTGCCAAACATCCAGATGTGGAATGTAGCACTAATAATAATAGATATTGCTGCACTGACATCACATATTGGACTATTTACAAAAAGCAGTCCTATATAGGCCCTGAGGCCCAGTGGTGCTGATCCTGGATTCCATAGCATGAAGAGGATAAGGGACTACAACGTCTCCCAAGTCCAACACAGGTTACTTCCCCCGCTAAGGCAGGTACCCATTTACAGATGGATGGGCTGGGGCAATGCAAATAAAGTGTCTTATTCAAGGACAGAGACATGTCCTTGAATGGGATGTTTTCAATTAAGACTGTGTTCTTGTTGTTTGTCTGTTTGTAAACAAACTTTTGTACAATCTGTAACCTTGTAACTGTTAGAATGGCCTAAGCAGTGGGTCACCCCTTCGAGTCTGGTCTGCTTGAGGTTTCTTCCTCAATTGGAATCAGGGAGTTTTTCCTTACCACTGTCGCTTGTGTGCTTGCTCAGGGGGTTTGGTAAGGTTAGACCTTAGTCATGTGAAGCGCCTTGAGGCAACTCTGTTGTGATTTGGCGCTATACAAATAAAATAAAATGAAAAATGAAAATGAAATGAAACATGTAGCAGGACTGGGAATCAAACCCAGGTCTACATACTGGTACCCCAACTCCCATCCCATTGAGCTACCTGTTGTACACTATT
>CABFOU010272017.1:0-13358 GCA_900660325.1 Opsanus beta
CCCCATGCCACAATGTGCTGGGGACTCTTGTAGAAGGACTTTGGCCTTGTGTCACACTCCTTCAGTCAGAATGGAAGAGAAACATTTACACCTGCCAGACTGACAGACTGATGTTTAATTCATTGGTTGAAGACTGTGGCCTGACTGACCCTATGACTCTGGAAGTTGGCGGCTTTTCAGGGTTTCCGACCCCTCATTAACACTCAGTGGGGACACACTGTAATGCGTTTACATGTGTGTCTTACAATGATCTATTTGTGAGGAGGATTTTGCAACTGTATTTTAAGTGCTCACTTTATATGTAAATTCATTACATGTAACGTATTTCTATTTATAGCTGCATATCTGCTTTGTGTGACTGTAGTTATTTCCCTGTATACTGTGTGTGCATGAATGTGCCTGACATATAAAATAGCCATGGAGACAGCATTTCTCTGGCCCCTGACCCAGCCGTTGGCTTCCCCTGTCAACCCGCGCAGCGCTTATTCCTCCCCAAGGCCCCACGTCTGCACAGCCCTGACCATCAAAGCCACATCAAGCCATTGTTATGCAGGTAAAGAAGATGTGGTGAATGTGCATTTAATGAAAGTGAGATGACTGGATGGTAAATAATGGGGATGGACGGAGGAAAGGTAAAAAGAGTGTGGATGAGTGATAGCACTGCCGAGACTTGAGAGGCCTCATTGCCACTCCTAACTCCCTTTTGCTCACTTGACCTATAAAACCCTGTTCTCACTTCCACGGATGCCTCCTGAAAACCTTGTACTTACCCTGGAAAACCTACGAGTGGCCAGGAGGGTGTTTATAATGATACTGTTGGAAAATTTCTTGTTTTCTGTTCTGAACTTTGATATACCTGTGTAATCCCTTGAATCTCTGTGGAGCCCATCGTGTTGTCATGCATGCTAAGCCACAGTTGTGCTAAAGTTATACAATGAGTGTGCCATGGATGGTTTAGCACATGCCATGTACTACAAGTCTGACGTATTACGTTGTCAAGCTGCATGCTCAGCAACATATTCTCACAACGCGTTATATGTCATACTAAATGTTCATATTGATATTTCATGCATAATCTTGCAAATTTACATGTGCATGCACTATACATGTTCCACATTTATTATCCATATGTAGTATTCAGTAATGGTTAGGGTCCTATCCCACTGGGCTGCAACTGTTGGAGAGCCGTTGGAGATGTGAATTTGCTCCCAAACGTGAATGAGCAACAAAATCACAATTGGTATCTCACTGAATTGGTACTAATGACATGTTAGTGCATGTCGGCCGAATATCACACGGACTCACGGCAAAGATTTCTGCATACGCGTGAGTGCTGCTTGAGTGTCTTTGCAGATGCAAGAATCTGCTGATTTGTGTGCGAATGCCGTGCAGCATTTTCACGGATGTCTAATGGTACTTGTAGCTGAAATGATGATATGTTTTCACTCAAAGTGCTCAGCTGGTATTATCCTGCTATTATGTGAATAGAGGCTGTGGAAGTTCCCCCAACTGTACCCAGTAAGGAACAACCCTGCAAATAATAATCAAATTTAATTAATAATAAAAAAAAAATAATAATAATAACAAAGCCAAGCTTGGCTCCATGGAGGAGAAAAAAAAAATACAACAGGAAGAAATATGTAGTGTCGAGTGGTCCATGCCATCAGAGAGGTCCTGGCTGTCACCGTCATGCATGGATCACATGCGATTGCCAGTCACAGGATGAAATATGTAATGTGCAGTGGAAAGAGGTCCTGGTTGTCACCATCATGCACAGATCAGTGTGCGATGTCCTCCTGTGGACAGATGTCCACCTTGGTTCTCGGGACTGACCAGTATTCGCCCACCACTGTGCTGAAGCCTACCTCTGTGCGTGGGCTCCTGCTGTGGTTATCTATATAAAAATTGAAGATAATCCCAGCTGGCATGGACAGGTGTGTCCAGTCCGCTGACCATGCATGCATGTGGGTTGGCAGTTGAGCTATGGCTGCTGCACTCCCTCGGTTGCTTCCAGAAGTGCTGTCTTTCTCTAATCATCTCCACTATTTTGGCGTGCTCCCAGGGCAGCTCATGCGTGTCTCCCATGAGGAATGTCAGATCTTCATTGTTGTCTCCAATCACTCACAATGTAGTTTCATCTGTTGTCAACCCCTTACAAAATTCTATCACAATTCTTGCACAATAATGAGTTGCGGTGACTACATTCAGAGGGCTTCACAACACCCGCGATGGTTCTGGGAGTGTATGGAATGTACGGCGAGGACCCTTGTCACATCAGCAACTTTGAACCATTCAAAATCTTGCGACTCAAGTGAGGGAATTAAGACACCCAGCAAACATTGCGCAAAATCAAGCAAATTCCCTCGCAATTGATGTTTCGGTTTTTCAAGGGTTATCATGACCTCCCCCCAATTCGGCCATCATCTCAACAGTTTAAGGGAGGGAGCATCAGGTTGGTCTTGAGGTAAAACCTGGAGCTCCTATCCTTCCACCAAGATGAATTCATTCATTCATTTTCTCTACCCGCTTATTCCAGTTAAGGGTCACAGGGGGCTGGAGCCTATCCCAGGGGTCACTGGACGAGAGGCGGGGTACACCCTGGGCAGGATACCAGTCTATCACAGGGGCACATATAGACATACAAACACATTCACACCCTCAAATATTTATTTGAGGGTGTATTCCATCACAAATATAGTGAATTTGCTTCATGAGAACTTGCTGGGGGCAGCACGGTGGCTTAGTGGATAGCACTAATGCCTCACAGTAAGAAGGTTGTGGGATTGCTTCCCACCCTTTCTGTTTGGAGTTTGCATGTTCTCCACATGTTTCGTGGGTTCCCTCCAGGTGCTCCGGTTTCCTTCCACATCCAAAGACATGCAGGTTAGGTGAACTGGAAACTTTAAATTGACTGTATGAGGAGGTGATGGTCTAGTGATTAAGCGTTGGGCTTGAGACCAGAGGATTCTCGGTTCAAATCCCAGCCTGACCGGAAAATCACTAAGGGCCCTTGGGCAAGGTCCTTAATCCCCAAATTGCTCCCGGTGTGTAGTGAGCACCTTGCATGGCAGCACCCTGGCATCGGTGTGTGAATGTGTCTGTATGAATGGGTGAATGTGAGGCATCATTGTAAAGCGCTTTGAGCTTCTGATTCAGATGGAAAAGCGCTATATAAATGCAATCCATTTAAGACACAAAAACAGCTTCTTTCCATCTGCAGCTAGACTAATAAATAATGCCAGAGACCCCCATTTACCCTATTTAACCTGCCTCCTCCTCCCAATTCCACAAAGTACAGATTGGTCATCCCTGCACTGAAAGGTTCTGTACATCTGGACACCAATCACATGTTTTTTGCACAGTCCCATCCCACTATATTTATTTATTTTACAGTGTACATAGTTTTGCCTGTTTGACTATTTGACTCTTTTACTTCTTACAGTGGTTGCTTAAAGTGGTTTTTTCCTTTTCTTTTTTCACCAACAACACCAGATCAAATTCCTTGTATATGAGAACTTACTTGGCAATAAATTCGATTCTGATTCTGATTCTAATATAACTGTGTAAAACTGCAGCTGAGGTGTAGAGTACCTCCAATTCTGTTACTGTCAGTGAAAAGTGCAAGGCCTGAGTGACTGCACGTGCATCATGATGGTGTGCTGTGTGTAAAAAATACAAGAGAACTCTGACAAACTCAGCTGTCAGTATGTCCATCTGCTCCATTTTCAAAGTCTGGTGAACAGCTCATCGCTTCTTATTTCAAGCACCCTGCTTTGTGGCCTCTGACTTTTTCCTCTTCACTGATGGCTGATTGATTTCTCATCTGTCCTCCATCCCCAGTAGTTTTGATCTGGCAGACTTGCTGCCTCTGTGGATGTTCCGCTCAGCTGCCAGCACCTCACAGTGCTGATCCAACCCCCACCCCCCTCACCCCCAATACTTCTGTGTTATACACAATCATGTGTCTCCATGACAACCAAGGGAGAACAGGAAAAGACTACGCGGAGGTGGTGATGGTGCTGATGATAGTGGGTGGAGGAATGATAATGAGGAATAAATGGTAAGGACATTGCTTACCTGGATTCATACTGTATCATATGACTTGAGTTCAAATGGAGCGAGGAAGCAGCCAACAGCTTTTCTTGACTTCCTTCAGTGTATAATTATCTTTTTTTTTTACCTGTCTGAATTAGAAGGAACCATAAGCATGATCACACTGCACGATCGTGTTATTTGCATTCACTGCCAATGAAATGCATATTTAAAATCATCTGGCCAAAACCACAAATTCACTGCACGCCTCAGTGAGCTCCTTATTTCAGCAGCTGCCAGTGAGCCTCTGCACGCGCGCGAGGTGTCTCTGCCCCTCTCCGATGGTAGCTTGGCCTCCAGCATGATCTGCTTCCACTCACTATACTAGGATTTGATGCAAGGGCCCTGTGGCCTTTGCATCAAATCCTACTCCTTTTGCATGGATGTAGATTCTTCTTCCCATATGACCAAGTATGGTATCGAGTCCCCCTCTGAGCTGGCTTGGAAGTTAATCTGGAACTGCGTCTTCCCACCATGACTGTGTCCCTTCTGGGCATGGAGGTTTGGGACCTGTGTGTTGGTATCTGGCTTTTGAGTGTAATCGGACAGAATTTACCTTCATGTCCGTGTTCTAGGCTCAGCCCTTCAGGCAAGATGCCTCAGCTTCTCCTTCTAGTAGCTCCAATATTGGGTCTGCCATTGTTCATTCTTCCTGGTATCTGCTATGTCTGACTCCTGCCTCTAAGAACCTGACGCTCAGGGTCTGTTCTGGTCCGACCACGATCAGAGACACTGTGCTGTCCTCCAGCTCAGCCTTGGTTAGCCATTGGTAGGATGTTGATTTTCAGATGACCCTCTATCTGTCAGTGTTACATTCCATGGAGGGGTCTGGTCTTCCACAGTGTCTCTTTTTGCTCTGCGGTTTAGTGGTGTAATGGATCAGTTGATCTGTGATCCATACAGCATCCCCCCCACCTCCAGGGTTCGGCATGCACGTGAACCACAGATTAATTACAAAGTTTACATAAGTGTGATTATGTGTCATGGTGACTTGATTTTAAAATGATGATTGCGTTAATTTTGGTGCAGCTGTGGTGAAAGTCAGAAGAAATGCCACAGCTCCCCGCTCACATAGCCTGTTAATAATCAAAAAAAAACCAGCCTCGCAGAGAGACAAGCTCTCGCTGTTGCACACCTATGCAGCCTGTGCTGCCTCGTGCTCCCTACAGACAAACAAAGATCATGTTTAAAAACAATCTGTGTTATTGTTTAGGACAAAGTGTCTCTTGTCTCTTCACGGTGCAGCCTTAAGGACAGTGAACTGACCATCACGTGCACAGCCAAACTGGCTGGAAAGTCCATAGCTCCAGGAAATAACGAGTCTTCCAGACTGTTCCCGGGTCCCTGCTCATCAGGACCACTGACCTGAATGAATTTTGATCAGTGGGTAGGATGAATGTATTTATCCAGAAAGTGTTATAAATAAAATTATTTTTGTCACTTTCTCAACTCAGATCAGTTTTGCTCCTTTTCTTTTTTGTGCTTTTCATGATTTTGGCGAGGGCAGTTTTTTATTTATTTACAGATACTATTCATGTTATAATTTAATCCAACAATTAAGTATTTTAAAATATTCTGTAAAACATTGGACACGTTCTTCTCATTCAGGACCAAAGTTCCTTATTTTCATTACTCATTAAGTTATTGTTAATGGGCATCTTTATTATTGGTAGATTATTTCACAATAACTAACTTCTGCTGATATTATTTCATAGCCTGTAATTCCAAGACAGATGTTGGCTGTACGACTTGATTTCTCTGTTCAACTACTGAACATTACTGTAGAAACATGACTTGCTATAATCCTTTTAATTGCTAAATCAGGCTTTTGTATAAGAATTTGTCATACTCTATGTTTTTCTATTCGTGCAATTGAACATTGAAGAATCTTAAGTACAACTCGGATACTTTTACTGCTGTGCACATAATAGGCCTACTGTTGGGGACAGATGAATATTATTTACTGGATTGTCACAACATGTGTAACTTTGCTAATAAATACTCAGAATGCTGTATTTCACAAAATCTTTTCAAATCTTCTCATGAAAGCCTCCTCTGATTTTTTTCAATTAATTGTTCTAAAATGCAGGAGAATGCATTTTAGAGCATCTAAAACCCTTCAGCTTACAGGGCCCTTGAATTTCTCTGTTACTGAATCACATATCTACTCTTTGCTGACACTCCTTAAGTACATGTTCATCAGTGCTGAATCAGATCTCTACATAGAAGCACACATATAGAAGTTGTAATGCATTAAGGGCCATGATTTTCTAAAATCTCAGATGAGAAGTGCTAAATTACATGGACAGCCCAAACTTTTGCAAGTTGGGGTAGAGACAGTTTTGCGAATGCTTTACTAAGAGTAAATGCACAATTGATAGCAGGTGGTAATGTGATGTAGACAGCAGTATGTAAATGAAGATGGCTTTAAGTGCAAAACGAAATCTGCCACTTAAGTTAAACTGCTACTCGCAAGGCACGTCTTTATCCAGCTCTAATATACATGGATGACTCAGCACTTGAATAACTGTATATTTTATTGATTTATTATAGTTGTTTACAGTAATGCACACAACAGAATGCATACACAGTGCGTACAGACATGTTTGCATCTTCCCACGTCGACAGCTGTGTGCACTGTGCGCACAGCTCAGAGTCTGTGAGGAACAAGGCATAGCTGTCTCGCACACACAGCTCTGTGCGTTCTGGGAGCACAGCTGTTTGTGTGTGTTTCACTGGCAGGATGTACACGCATTGCACGCAGATGTGCATACGTGTGTGTTAATTTGCGCAACACAGCATGACACATCAATGACTGTAATTATCATGAGTTGCGCCAAAAGGTACTCTGGCCCACCTGTTACATATCTAGACATTTATTCTTAAAGAAATAAACATGAGATAAACCATTAAATTTTCTTTGTCCTGTATACAAGGAGGCAGCGGTGTTTCATCTATCAAGCGCGGTAAATTAACGGCAAGGCTTCAAAATTGCAAAACACAAACACAGTCAGCACCCGCTACATTTCCTTTTGACCTTGATAAATCATGTTGCATGTGTAAACCTCACCTATTTGCATGTTGCCTTGCATGTTCCCTCCGAGAATTTTCTGCACCCATGTGGACAAACCCGAAATTGCATATTCATGACTCATGTCTCATGGACTGACAGGAACGAAACTTGGCAAAGTTATTTGCCTTTCTCTACACAGGTACCACCAGGAGTAACACACTTCTCCCATCACTTTTTCTAGCTGTGAAGATCTCACCTATAAAAGTCTGCAGGTTGCATCAGAAGTCATGACTTGACCTTAGAAATAAACATTTCATCATCTGGGAAGAGCTTGCACTTCAAAAATGACTTTATGGTCAGAAAGAGGTGGAGGTCAGATGGTGCAATGTCGGGAGACTAAGTGGGCTGAGGAAGGATTTCATAGCCACAGGACCGTGCTTCCTTTTGGGCAACATGTGAGTTGTGAACCAATACATTGTCTTGCAGAAGGTGGACACCTTTGGTCAGCATGCCACGCCTCTCGGTTTTGATGGCCTTCCGCAATTTCTGCAGCAGTGACGCATAATTTGTCTCTGTATTGTGCTACCCTTTGCCAGGAAATCCATTATCATTATTCCACGCTGTTCCCTAAAGACCGTGAGTATGACCTTGCCTGCCGAGAGTTGGACACTTACCTTCTTCGGAGGTGGTGAGTCATGATACTTCCATTGCTTCAACTGGACTTTAGTCTCTGGATCATAGTGATGGACCCATATTTCATCCTGCATGATTAATCTTTTGAAGAAGTCATCCTGGTTTTCTTGGCACATGACCAAAAAAGCCTGGCAGTATGTGACTTGTTTCTGCTTCTGGAAAGGTATGAGCAACCGGGAAATCCATCGTGCAGACAACTTACGCATGTAATGGTCATGGATGATTTTTTTTCCACAAATCCCACACTGATGTTGACATCTTGGCCTAGTTGCTGAACGGTTATGCAGCAATCCTCCAAAATGGTGGCCTCCACTTGCCGGATAATCAGAATTAGAATAGCCTTTATTCGCCAAGTATCCACAAGAATACAAGGAATTTGACTTCGGTTTGAGCTGCACTCTCTCTGTACGGCCTGTACAGAGAGAGTGCAGCAAGTGGCCTCCACTTGCCGGATAATAATAATAATAATAAATTTCACTTGTATTGCACTTTACATTTCAGGAATCTCAAAGTGCTACAGAAGAGAAAAAAAACAATTAAAATCAATGCAATTAAAAATGATCAAGGTCAAGGAGAACCTATAAAATATATTTAGCAAAATGCTTTTTTAAAATGATAAGTTTTTAAGTTTCATTTAAAAACATCTATAGTCCGTGGGGTCCTCAGGTGGTCACGGGGGGCATTCCACAGCCTCAGAGCAGCAGAGGAAAAGGCCCGATCGCCCATGCTGCGAAGCTTGGTTCTGGGGGCTTGGAGGGTGCGTGAGGCGGTTGGGGGGTGAGGACTTCCTGGAGGTAAAAGGGGGCATGTCCATGAATGCACTGGTGGGTGAGGAGGGCGACCTTGTAATCAATTCTGAGTGGGACAGGGAGCCAGTGAAGGGATTTCAGGATGGGGGTGATGTGATCATGCTTGTGCACCCTCATCAGCATCCTGGCAGCGCTGTTCTGGATGTATTGTAATCTCTGGATGCCCTAGCCAGAGATCCCGACGAGGAGTGCATTACAGTAGTCCAGCCTGGAGGAGACAAAGGCATAGACGAGCTTCTTTGCATCTGCCAGTGTGAGTGTTGGACGGAGTTTGGAGATGTTTTGGAGGTGGTAGAATGATGTCTTACAGACATGTTTGATGTAGGTGTAAAAGGTGAGTTGATGGTCCATTTTAACACCCAAGTTGGTGACAGATGTAGAAAGGGAGATGGTTTGGCCAGAGAAAGTGATATTAGTGATGGTGGAAGAGCGGAGCTGATGTGGTGTGCCAACTAGGATGGCTTCCATTTTGGAGCTGTTCAGCGGAAGGAATTTGAGCTTCATCCACGCCTCTATCTCCTCCAGGCAGGTAGTCAGCGTGGATGTTGGCAGGGGAGCAGAAGAAGTGGGGGTACACCTGAGGTAAAGTTGTGTGTCAACAGCATAACAGTGGGATGATAGTCCATGTCTGCTAATGACATTTCCAAGGGGGAGCAGGTAGATGGTGAAAAGGGTGGGGCCCAGCACCGAGCCCTGAGGGACACCACAAGTGACATTGTGGATATGTGATTGGGCTTTGCCCAGGGCAGTGTGCTCGGTTCTGCCGGTCAGATATGAGATTAACCAGTTGTGAACAGTTTCTGAGAGTCCAATGGTGTATTGCAGGCGGTGGAGGAGAATGTTATGGTCTACTGTATCAAAAGCAGCTGTTAGGTCCAGGAGGACGAGTAGAGATGGAAAACCAGTATCTGCTTCCATCAGAAGGTCACTGGTGACCCTGACCAAGGCTGTTTCTGTGCTATGGCCAGGGTGGAAACCAGACTAAAACTTCTCAAAACGGTTATTGTATTTGATGTGATCGTGAAGTTGTGCTGCAACTGTTTTTTTCCAGAAATTTTGACAGAAATGGAAGATTGGAAATGGGCCTGGAGTTGGAGAGAGATTCTGGATCCAGGGTGGGTTTTTTCAGTAATGGTCTGATGACAGCAATTTTTAGCGCAGATGGAATATGGCCGGCCAGGAGGGAGTGGTTTATGATCTTGGTGATGAGTGGAGAGACGGCAGAGATGTTGGCCTTCAGCAGGGCTGAAGGGTCCAGGGCACAGGTGGGCGGCTTCATTTTTTTGATGACGTCCTCCACCTCTTCCTGTGTGACATCAGAGAAAGTGCAGAAAGGCTGGACAAACCCACACAGTGGGTTGTCAGTTGGGGGGGCGTAGGACAGCACTGATGGAGAGGCGTGAGCGGATGTTATTCACTTTTTGTTTGAAAAAAGTGATGTGCATGTTTCACCTCTTCTCAGTGGTCTCTGAGTTAGAGGGTGAGTGGGGTTTGAGAAGGTGATTTATTGTTGAAAAAAGTTGTTTTCAGTTACCAGGGCTATTGTTGATGATATTGGAATAAAACCTGGACCGTGCGTTCCTCAGAGCTTCTGCATACGCCCGCTTGTGTTCCCTGTATGCCTGTTTGTGAACAGCCAGTTCAGAGGCCTTGAGCCGCCACTCAAGGACACGCCCAGCCGCCTTCATCTTTCGCAGCTCGCAGGTGTACCAGGGTGCTGAGCGCGACAATGAGACTGACCTGGATGTTAAAGGTGCGTGGAGGTGGAGGAGACTGCTCAGGGATTGGTAGTAGAAATCCACTGAGTCAGCAACAGAGAGGAAGTCAGTATAGCCAGAGGAGAGAAGTTGAAGGTCCTGGGTCAGGGCATCCGTATTGATGTTTTTCAGATTTCTGAAGTGGATCTGTCGCTTTGGTTTGGTGTGGGGGGAAGGAAAAGACAGCTCCATTGACACGACCTTGTGATCCGAAACACCAAGATCGTAAACCTGTAGGTTGGTGATGGGGGGCGGAGTTTGTAATGACCAGATTGAGTGTGTGTCCCCTGGAATGTGTGGGGACATCAACATGTTGTTGTAACCTGAAGGAGTCTAGCAGCTGTAGGAAGTCAGCAGCGAGATGGCATGAGGGGGTGTCAACATGAATATTTATATCTCCCAGGATTATGGTATTGGCAGAGGTAGTACAGAGTGTTGTGAGGAGATCAGACATTTCCGGGATGAAAACAGAGTTGGGTTTTGAGGGCCGGTAGATAAGGGAAAGGGGGCTTACATTTAAATGCAAGACACTCGTAGGAGGATGTTGTAGGTAGCGAGATGGGGGACAGCTCCAGATCCTGTTGGTGAATGACTGCTAGGCCACCACGGCCCGTGCTACGAGCTGCCTCCAAGTAACTGTAGCTGAGGGAACAGGCTTCATTGAGGCCAGAGTAAACCTCTGACTGGTGCCAGGTTTCTGTCAAACACATGAAGTCAAGTCCTTTCTCCCTGATGTGTTCATTTGGATGGTGTCTTTATCAGTGGCGGACTGTGGTCGCCCAGGAATGGAGGCCCATTTCCACCGATGTTCGACCACACGTGAACTAACTGCACCAGTGCTTGACTATGTCATAAGATGGGGCATCCTCCCCATAAGTCTCTTTCATCTCATCGATCCTCTCAAGTACAGGAACCTGATGACCTCTCTGCATTCAACTGGTTCCACTGTCACACCTTACTTCACCTTAGCACTTGTAAAAGAGAAACAGATATCACTTCAGAGCTGCAAATTACCACGTGACCTATAGAGACAGGTATTATTATACAGGCGCAGTTTCAGCCTCCTACAATAAGAGGGTCAGGGGAAATCTTAATCAACAAGTGCAATGACATTTGCGCATCATATATTTGGTGATACAACATTCTGCTTTTAGATACAACTTTTGTCAGCTTTTGTCTGTTTTACATAAATGTGCACATGTAATTCATGGTTTAGACATGCCCCCACCCCTCACCACCACCAAAATGGCTTTCTTTCTATGAACTTTATTATAAAATGTGCAACAAGATAAGGATCTGATCACCTACTTTCCTCTCTCATAGTGTCAAGCATCACACTCACTTCAGTGATGTTAGCTGGTGATACCAAATGTAAGAGCTGAATATTCCACCTGGTGCATTCCAGCTTTTGTTGTTGTTGTTGTTTCAAAATCCTGTTCCAGTGTCTTCTGAATTTTATAAATCCTGCTGTAATATCTCCACACATGACTCTGCACTGACACAAAGTAACTCTTGTATCTCTCTTTTTTTAATGTGGGCACTTTGAAATGTAGCAAAGAGGTTGTCAGGAGAATCCACATGCGATACATCGAGCACGTCTCAATTTGTTAGTGTTTGCTAAAGTGCTGTCTTCATGTTAACATAGGAAAAGTGGAATTCAGGAGGTGGAGAGCGGAGCGTTCCTCCTGCGTCTGCACCTGCTCCCTCTGTTTCTGCTGTCAAACTGAATATGTGTTCTCCAGCAATCAGAGGAATCTGGATTACATAATGCTGTTTCTTCTGAAGTGTGCACGTTAGCAGTGTGCACGTGTGTGCGGCATATGAGTGCAAGTGAAGCCTCGTCCTTTGAGCTGGATGATCTGGACTTCAGGCAAACTGTTCAGCTCTGTTCTGATAGAAGTGACTGCAAGCAGCAGCATGACATCACAAACTGGGTCACTGAAAGAGTGACGGCCTCTTCAGTCGGACATAAATTCCTTTGCTGCCCGCTGGTGGACACAAAGGAAACATTGCCCGCTTTCCTAGTTCTCCTTTTAATCCCATCAGAACAGAGCAAACGTTCAACGAGTATATTAAAA
Organism: Opsanus beta; assembly: GCA_900660325.1. Classification (NCBI taxonomy): domain Eukaryota; kingdom Metazoa; phylum Chordata; class Actinopteri; order Batrachoidiformes; family Batrachoididae; genus Opsanus; species Opsanus beta. The sequence goes on from CABFOU010272017.1 coordinate 12,443, forward strand.
ATAAATCCATTTAAAACATTCCATATGAAACTCAAGAACAGGAGTTTTGGAACTGTTATTATTGTTATTGTTATTTTTATTATTATTATTATTTTGAAAGATGTGACGAAAGGGTGGCACAGTGGATTAGTGCTCAGCACTGTTGCTTTGCAAGAAGAAGCTCATGGGATTGCTTTCCATGTGGCCTTTTCTGTGTGGAGTTTGCATGTTTTTCCCATGTTGACGCGGGTTCCCTCTGGGTTCTCTGGCTTCCTCCCACTTCCAAAGACATGCTGGCTTGGTGAACTGGTAACTCTAAATTGACCGTAGGTGAGAATGAGTTTGCCTGTCTATATGTGGCCCTGCAACAGGCTGGAGGGCTGTCCAGGGTGATCTTCAAATGCACATTCCTGGAGGTGTGAACTGGTTCCGCTGTTCATATTAACTTATAGAGAATAGTTAGAGGCTTCTGTGGATGTGGTCGGAGTAACTGATGTAGAATGATAATTCATATGAAGGTGGCTGCTCATGGAGCTGTCCACAGTACTGACTGTGGCGCTGACTACTGTGCACGGAAGGTGCGCTGGACAGAAGCACAAAGGACTTTCTACTTATATTTCTATCACATGGAAAAACATTATAAATGTTGGTAAATGGACTGCATTTATATACCGCTTTTCCATCTATATCAGAACCTCAAAGTGCCTTACAGTAATGACTCGCAAGGCGCTCATTACACACCGGGAGCAACTTGGGGATTAAGGACCTTGCCCAAGGGCCCTTAGTGATTCTCTGGCCACATGGGGGTTTGAACCAAGGATCCTCTGGTCCCAAGCCCACTGCTTAACCACTAGACCATTAATCTTACATTTAATCTTTTTTAGGTAGTGAATGTTTTGTTTAGTTAAAAATGGGCCACAATTACTGTTTAATCATG
>CABFOU010275057.1:1817-13110 GCA_900660325.1 Opsanus beta
GCTGAGTATTGGGAATGCACTCAGACTGCTGTTGGAGGTTTTCAAGTGTGCCTCGACTTTGCCCGACTGTACTTTGAGTTTTCATTCGGGTGGCATTCTGCCTCATTATTCGTACAGCATGCAGGGCGCCTCCCGAGCGGAACCTCGGGTGTTATTCGGCCAGCGTTCAGCCTTCAATCCTTCAATGATATCATGCACTGCAGAGGGAGAAATATGCAAATCCCTTCCTTCCTTTCTTTGAGGAGCATTGTTTATAAATATTTCAATAATTTTCTTTGTTGACAGATCCTCTGGCCATCTTTGCTCCTCAAAGACAGCCTGTCATGGACACTGCTTTTGTTGCAAATCATGATTAAAATTACCTGTTTGCATCACCTATTTGAAATAAAATCATTATGGATTTTCTTTTGTTTAACCTCATTACAAGCCCAAAATTGCCCCATCCCATGTGTAAGTATATTATGTATAATAACAAATGAAATGAAGTTGACCACACAAAACATAAAATATCTTTGGTTCATACTGTCTGCAATGAAATAGAAATCAAAATATATGCAAGAATCACTGCATTTCTTTTTCATTTTTTCCCCCTTTCTTCAAGGTTTATGAGATATACACAAACATAGAAGAAGTCAGAAAAATGGAAAATGTTTTTATACCAGTATAAAAGCATAGGAAACAAACTATTTCACGTGTTCCATGAATGAAGGCACGTCATTCAACAGAAGAAATTCAGGACTGTTGGAGCTAACTAAGATCAAACACTGAGAAGAAGCAACACATTAGCAACAGCTGAGTTTTCAGAAAACTTCTCTAGCCACATAAAACAGACAGTGAGAAATGGTGCAGAGGAAATCTGGAAAGAAAAGGAAAACACATAAGACCCGATGATATTATTAGAAATGAAGAAAAAAGAAATTGCAATCAGTGTGTTCAGTCAGTGGATGAAGACAATGAGTCACATAGCCGAGGTTTCCTGCAGATTGCACAGGGGAAGGGAAGAGAGTCAGTCACTTTTGATACAGCAACATTAAGACAAACAGACGAATACCCACCCGCACCAAACCCCACAACAAAACAAGACATCACATAAACTCTGCCTTCTGGTTTGAACTATTACTGGTAACTCAAAGTTACACTGAAATAACAACTCGGTTTCATATCATGACATATTTCCAAGTGAAATTAGAGGCCATCAGAAATTAGAGGCCAGTGGGCCATCAGAGTAGAAGCTTAAGTGACATTTTTGATGTAGTAATGGCACAGAACAATGGGACTCATGAGGTATTCAATAGAATAATAAGCAACTTTAAGATTAATTTTACCATCTACTTGAGGTGCACCATAATGTCAAACCTGTGTTTGATTCTTTATTGAGTCCTAGATGCTGTCATGCAAATTTAATTGACATTTGATTCTGATGTAGCCACTCCACATGATGATGGAAAATTTCCATTGTGTTCAATAAGCTTTGAGACAGTGGTATTGTGTGTGTCTTCACTGTTTTTAGAATGGTTTGCAAGCCATATAATTCATACATATAATACATGTTCCACAACTACTGTACCAGCACAATGTTGTCAAATAGTATTTGGTTAATTATATGCTAGGTGCGTTTGCAAATTTAATTTGCAGAGGTTTCAAGTGCTTTTGTTATTTTGTTGATGTAATCACACTCAATGATGGCTAAAAATTATTATTGATTTATTTATATTTTTCACTGTTCTTTGAAGCAATGTTTTCAACATGCACTTGGAATTTTCTGGATAAATTCTGGCCTTGCTTTGGCCATTTCCATGGTCTGAGATGATAGTCAAAAGAAACATCATTTTTTTATGAGTTAAAATATAACCAGAAACATGGGAAATTGACAAAAACAATGAAATAGATCAGCTGAGGAGATATTTGGCCACATGGACACAGAGATGGATTTGGCTGGGTTACAAGAGAAGATATACTATTAATGGGTTCTACCTACTTTCCAATTGTAAATCCAGATCTTGTGAATAATTTTTAGAAAACACCGGTGGAATCTTCTGTGATTCTGGTGGAATCTGGTAACCACTTTAAAACTGCACCTGCATTTTGAACATTATAAGCAGGTGATTTTTTAATAATATAAATTTGAATAATGCATGCATTTTTTAAAGGTTTTGATTTTTCTTAACATTTCATATTTCATTTTAGCAAACCCTGGTATTTGAATGAATAATTACATGTTTTGGTGGTCAGTTACTTCAAACATTGAACCTCTAATTGCACACATTATCTTCATGAAGAATAAATACAAAATTTTCCACCTAATTTATCCCCTCTTAAGGTCTCCCCATGCATACACAGATAAATGGTATGTTTAAAATGCATACACAAGATTAGAACTTGGAAATCAGAATTTTCATTTCAGTGTGACTTTAATGATCAGTTTATTCACTCTTTGTAAGAAATTGGCTGTCTGCAAAGACTAAAGCCTGATTCCCATTACCGATCTTTGATTTTTGATACCCGATTGTCTATGTTCTTGTTGTTTGTTTTTGTGTGTGTGTTTTTAAAGAACAACCAATCAGGGCCTGAAATAGAGTCTACGTAACTGGTTGCAAAAATAGTGTTGAAGAATATTGTGAATAACTGGGAAAGTTTTAAACATGTTGGAAAAAATGTGTGAAGTCGAGAAATTGTTATCCAAAAACAGCAAAAAAACTGGATTTAATTGTGTAGCTGTCAGGTAATCTCATGTAAAAGTAGATTAAAGTGGACATTCGGGTACAATATGCAAAAGCCTCCTTCTGATCCTTCTCTGCAACATGAAACCCATGAAAAGGATGTTGCGCTCTTCAACAGGACAAACTTTTCAGATTTTAACAGTGAAATTTGAGCTTTTTGGAAAAGCGTGGGGAAAATGTGGTAAGAGGAAGAAACGTGTTAGGCATGCACTGGTGCATTGGCAAAAAGAAGTGAGATCATGGGAAAAATACGTAATCAGGTGTAACTGGCAAAAAAAATAAAAAAATCTGTTACAATTGTATTTAATCAAATATAAGAACTATCATTGCATAAAAATTTTGGCTAGGATTTTTTTTTTAAAATTGGGCCTCAATTTTGAAATTGGGATAGAAATTGGGGCCACAAATCGGTAATGGGGACAGGCCTTAAACATTATTTAAACAGATATCCATGAGATCATCTATAATGGACACAAAAGACAAAACAAAAGAACAACATAAACAAAAACACCAAAGGGGACCCAAAACTGTATTTCCTCCAGTTAAATTTCAAAGTCTGTCCATCACTGTCATACAGAGGTGTAGATTTACTGGCATTATCAACTGACGAAATATGAAAATTTTAATTCTGTTGACTTTTTATGGCCAGTGGCATGACTCTATAGTTGTTGCAAGATTGTATAGTAATGAAAGCAGTCCTTGTTTTAAGTTTCAAAATAGATGTTTAACATGGAATTATTAATAAAGAAATATCTTTGCCAGATTCAAGAAACTGACCAAGTCAATTCAACTGCTGAGTCAGTGCCAAAGAAAATCTGCATCCTTGGCTGCAACATGAGGATAATGTTGCTAATGAGGGCAATTCATGATGTCTTAATTATGAAGGTAAGATGACAAAAATGGTGGACATGTAGCTGAATTGTTGCAGATGCCACTTGCACGTGAAGCTTTAATAAAACACACTGCATTCATTGATTCTTAATCTATGTTTACTTTGTTCTTCTGAAAGTTATGTGGGACTGCAGCATGTCCCCATTAGGTATAAAGGTGGGTTGACAGTCCATCGCAAAACTAACCATGACAGACAGCCATTCTCATTCACACCTACAGGTAATTTAAAGTCCCCAGTTAATCTGCCAGCCTTTGGATCATGAGGAAAAGCAAGAACACCAGGTGAAAACCCACAAAAATATGGGGACCAAAGGCAAACGCCGCACAGAATGGCCTTCATTAGGATTACAATCCCAAGTGTGTTAACCACTGCGCCAGCATGCCACATGACTATACAGTCAATGGTAAAGACATAAAACAAGTCTTCATCCTGTTATTTTACTGAACTGTGAATTACGTTGCACAGAACAGAAATTTGAAAGGCAGCATTTATGATGAGAATGAGGACACTGTCTGTGGTGCAGACGTTGATCAGCTTAATGGAGATTTAATTCTGGCTTGGAAAAAAAAAAAAAAAAAAACCTCAAGTCTTGTGTCCCAACAAATCCAGAAGATCCTAAGCTTCTAAGGCACTGAAATGTTTTAATCACCAAATCTTGATATTTGGCATCTCATCAATTCATTCTAAACTGTAGTAAAGTGTAGCAGCAGCTTTGATCTGCAACAGGAACATCCATAATCCTTACTCTATTGCCTTCCCCCATGTCACTGTTGTACAAATTGATTTGGGGTCGATGGATTTTACTTAGGAGAGGAGACAGAGGTCTGGTCAGAGAGAAAATAAAAGGAACACAAACTTGCCTATCACAGTCTACCACAGTTTACGACAAACAAGTTGGGCTTGACTGGGAAAGGTTGGACTGGACTGTGTCAGACTGGGAGAACACTAAGAACTTACCAGGACAGTTGTGATAGGATACATTCTGTGTTCTTGGTCCTATTCTGGGTGGGCATGGACCTTGAGAAGCAAAAAGATCGAGCTACAAACATGCTTGTTTGAAACCGTTTTAAAGGGGTCATATTATCCGCCTGGTAAACAAGCTAATAAAGGTTACCAGGTATCTTAAAATAGAAAATAAAGTCTTTTAACAAAAATACACCACAGACACTGAGGTGAAGCATCCAAAACTCAACCCATTCTTTTGTCTCGAAAGCCATCCTCCCATTGCAGATTTTTGACAGATGACTGGCTATGTTTGTGGTGCAAAAAGCCCAATCGGGGCCTGACATAGGGTGTAATAAGTGTTAATAGGTGGTAGGTGGTGGTGATGTCATTTTGAGCTGTCGGGAAAATTTCGACACGTTCAAAAAATTATTGATGTGGGGACACATCGTGATCCAAAACAGTGGAGAGCTGCATGTAATTTGTTCAGATATGGGGTAATATTTAGCAAATGTCAGGGCATGTGAGTGAAGCAAGCATGGATGGAGCGCGGTGTGGAGCAGAGAGGATGGATTGTGGGCAGAGAGTGCGTGGGGCGGCATATTATAAGAAACTTATCTATTGCTCCATCTCGCTCTGCTGTCGCAACTGTACGTACAGTCAGTGTCCCTTGAAATAACTCATTTTTGCCTGGATGTGGATTTGGCTGCTCTGTTATGTTGATGCCAGGATACAGTGTAAACTAAAAATAAAACACAGATTATGTTTTTTGTTTTGTTTTGTTTTGTTTTTTTGGACTGAGCAATGGGAGATTTAATTGCAGCTGAACCTCCTCTGGCTAAAATATAGATACATAATCCCATGGAAATCATGTGGCACTCTTCAGCAGAAGGTAGTTTTCAGATGTTAACAGATACATTTTAGCTTTGTAGAAAAGTCTTGATAAAACCGCAATCTGTACAGAATACCTTTGTGTGCATTCCCTGAAGCTCTTGTATCTTGGGCTGCATTCAAATTTGTCTGTATTCTGCACTAACCTGCTGATACACAGCTATAGACTGCTTCTGTAACAAATCTGGCCCTACTTCCTGATTTTTGAAATCACGAAGGCAATAGAGGCCAAAATCTGCAGTGGGAGGCTGCCCTAAGAACATTTTCATAATGTTCACAATGACTTCATATGCAGTATGTGAGATGAGTTCCAGTTTGCCAAATCAACAACCACAAATTGCAGAAATAATCCATTGAACCCAGCAAGAAAAATAAGGTCTGCCTGCTGAAACTTCCTGCAGTGGACCCAGAACTAAAGTCACTATTTCATATTTTAAACAAACCAAGCAAATTGGCACTTGATCAGAGCCAAGACTCCCATGGCCTGGGACAGCTTTCACACATGTTGGACCAAATTGAAAAGTCTAAACATCTGAACCAAATAGGGTAGATGCGAAATCACCCTGAGAATCTACCTGTTTATGTCTACCAACCCTGCTCCTGGAGAGCACCTGCCCTGCATGTTTTATAACTCTTCCTGTTCCACTCCCAGGGCCACTCAAGAGCTGGAAAACACCAAATTTTAAAAAAATCTGGCGTGACTTGAGCAGGTAGATGTGGAAAACATGCAGGGCAGGTGCTCTCCAGGTGCAGGGTTGGAAACCCCTGCTTTAAATAAATAGGACTTGCTGCTCAAGATGGCTGGTTTCCTGTCAGAGAGACGTGTCTCCCCAAGTCTCTCCCACAGATAGTCCTTGCAAATCCCAGAGTACAGATTGATTTAGTGGGCATGTTTCAGAATAAGCAGGAGTCCAGATATGGACATCTGTGAAAATACATTACTACAGTGTAAAACAAGCTGTCTCAGGTCAAAATTTTGGTTCTGGCAGGTGAGACGTCAACATATGGGCATATGATTGCGGGAGATTCATGATGTTCAACATGAAATACAAATCACCATTTGACAAAATATGACCCCTTTAAATGAAATTAGGACCTACTTGAAATTTTGCATTGTAGAGACTTTTCCAGGTGGTAAAAGTCCTTGGGCAAAGTTTTAGGCTTAACATAAGGTAAAAGACAGCTTTAACAGCATGTTGCCATGAGTGCACGTTGAGGCCAATCCTACTATTTAGGTTTGTGGCAGCACAGCAGGGCATTGGCTCAATACTTTACTGAACTAAAAAGAAAGCAAAATACGACAAAACTGAATTGGATTTGGGTGTACACACTGAAAAAGCTGGATCCAAGCACTATTATTTATTCAAATATGAATTAGAGACTGGGAAACATTAACATTTGAGTTATTATGACTTTCACCATCAAATGATGTGTTGTGATTCAGCGCTAAGAGGAACAGACTGAACAGGTGTACCAGCAATGTACAGTGTAGATGTGACACACTGAATCCATTTTCTGTTGTTTCACAATTAACATGCATCTAAACAGTACACAGTAGTACTTGAATACATAAGAGCTGCCAAACAATTTCCACGAGTCCCGTTCTAATTATTCCACTTCCACCTGATTAGTGATTCTGGCAATTCATCTAAATCTTTGTCATTAATCAGTTCGTAAAGGTTACATGGGAGAACTTCTTCCACAAATTGCAAATGAACATGGCAGCTTAAAGGACAAAGGGGAATTTTAATGCAAAGGGCAATCTAAAGATTGTTTGGAAGCTGAACGGCAATGAATATTTTAGAACCCAAGGAGCAGACAAAATGTTAACACTATCTCTTTCAATGAATTATTACCTTGTTGTGGTGTCTTTCTGTTCTGTTACATAATGAAACATCTGTTAACATATTTCTACACCTGTTGTACGGATGCATATTAAGACATCAAGGTGAGCTGTGTTTATGTCTGTCAGACTTCTTACAAATATGAGTAATGAAACTGGAAGTCAGCACGACTTCCTCTACCCTCTATGCATTCCGCTACCTCTTGCCTATACTCGCTGATCCGCAGGAAACACGATGAGGACATCAATAATACAATAATAAAAGCAGTACAGAAGAAAACCAAATGGTTTATATCGGTCAGCTTTCACAAAACATTCACAGGGTGACACAGATGGAACACAAGACAGAGGAAAAGGGGGTGCTGGATGGCAGACAAAATAGTGGAGAAAAGTCTGTACAAGTCCGGGGAGACACTCCGATGGATTATGGTACAAGAAAGACAAGAGAGAGCAAGGAAATGATTGTGTGAACACAGAGGAGGGAAAACTTTCAGTTCATGACAGAGGGATCACACTTACTGTAAGGGACACACTCATACTGGACCTCCAGGTACTTGTAGGTCCCAGGACAGGGGTCAGGGAAGACATCTGAGCCTGTAATGACGATGCACTGAGTCCGATTGTTGCATCTGTCAAAGAGAGAGGGAAAACAACAATGATTCTTGTGCAAGGGAAGTATTCCACACTGTTCTGAATATAAGACCATGTTGTTCCTTTGGAAATGCACACATCTGCAAAAAATAGGGTTGTCTTATATTCAGGGTCCAGGATTGTACATGGTGCAAAATACCTATGAAATGAGTGTGCCCTCCAAGTGTTACGCAACCCACCTGTCTAGATAGCTTACAGTGGCAGAGAGACACAGTGTTTGTCCTGACATCAGCGGCTCAAAAGTCAGGAAAGTTATGATGAAAACTTATGATGAAAGGTTATGACTGCAATAGCGTCATCATAGAAGCAGCCAAGAAATATGTTCTTACAGAAGGTAATGTTAGAAGATGGTGAGTGCAAAAAGAACGTCGCAAAAATGCTAACAGTTAGAAACGCTTACCTTGGTCCTAAAAGTGGAAGTGTGTCAGTACATGGTTGATAAAATAAATAATGGACTGTCTGTAAAATATGCTTTTATAAGAATTAATTTTAAATAACAGCATTTTCTTTGTAAAAAAGATTATCTTGTCTTAAGAAAGTCTTTTTTCTAAAATTGTCTTTCGAAAAAGTGTTGGGTGGGGCAGGGGTTGTCTTATATTCAGGGTCATCTTACATTTGGAATAATACACAACATCAATGCCAAAAACACTACATGAAAAGGAAGTACAACATCCACAGGAATGCAACAAAGTTTTTGTTTAATTTTATTTTTTCCACGCTTTATGATAAAACCTTAAAAAATAAAAGAAAAATGTTAACGTTCAGAGAAAATCAAAGTGAATTATTACCACCTAATGACATTTAGTCTGTAAAAGACTCATGTCCATTTCCAGCTCAGCTATTTGTCAGATCTTTTCGGTTATGTACTGTGGTGTAAAAGAGGTCTTTTGTGTGCAGTACGATTCCACATCTTTTTCAAATGCTTTGATATTATGTCTTAATGTCTATAGACCAATGAAAGAAACCAACAACAGTCTGCGGCAATTTTGCTGCGATAAGGAAAAAATATGTCTAGTAAGTCACTAGGCAACACCATAAAACACTGTTGATTTTCTGAATGAATCGAAGGGTTTTTGTGTGTTTGTGTTGCATCTACTTTTACTTCCCTGCTGCTCTTGTTCAAATCAAATAATTTACAAATAATGAATGTTTATGAGTGCAATGGTAAGAATATTTCAAAAGGTGAAAGATGGAATGTTCCATCCTCAGTCCAGCGAAAAATCGTGACAGAAATTTGTCGAACTCTTCATCCAACAGCATTTCTATTTCAGCTAGAGACATCCCAGCGAATACTGCAAATGCCTCCATACGGCTTATGGTGTAGTGGATTTGCTTTTTTTGTGTTAGAAGAATTAGCACGGTTAATAAGCTCGTTCAAATTGTCGTCTGTCACCAAAATAAACCCCGCCATGTTTGTTTTTAAGCTAAGCGCCGTTGCCGCTAGTGTGAGTGCGTGGTGGCGTGCAATGTTACAAACCGTATGGAACCAAATTTGCATGGTAAATGTAACCAAAATTGCACAGTAAATGGAACACAATGGCAAATGGGACGAATGATCCATATCACGTGACATACGAACCACTAAACAAATGGCAAGGATCTATTTAGGCGTTAAATAACAGTTAATGAAAATAAGACCGTAACACATGTATTTGAGCAGGACTCTGTACATAAAATAACACCGAAAGCAGGTGCAACCTTGTTGACCCTGGACTACCGTTATTTTTGGAACTTATGTAATGAAGGAACTTATGATGTCGACCCCACCCCCCATCTCTCTCTGTTTCTCTCTCTCTCTCTCTCTTGCTCTCTCTCTCACACACACACACATACACACACACAAGGTCTTTCACACAGACTTGCTTCCTTTTGATTTGCTTTTCTTCCATTTCCTCCAAATCTTTATGAAAAGAGTCTTTGGATGCAAATTGAAGATGCAAACCGAGCATGCACTCAAAAGACTGTAAGAGGTCTCATTACTAATTTATATTACACTAAAAGTTGTGTGATTTGTGTTGGAATTTTCCATTTTAATCAATGAGGTGTAGACTTACGTAGGATTGAGAACACACATAAAAACTAATTCCTTTTAGCTTTCCCCTGTCTTCAGGGTCACCAGAGCAGATCCGGTATGGACCCACATGACTAATCTGGCACAAGTTTTGCTCCAGATCCCCTTGCTGATGCAACTCCACATGCACATGGAGAATGGGCAACAACAGGCCCGACCTGTATAATTATTAAAAAAAATCCAGAGAGGAAGCCAGATGGCACTTGATCCATGAAGAAAGTTTGATTATAAACCAAAGTTATAAATGATTTATTTGATTTCTTTTCTTCTTTTTTTTATTATTTACCAGCCCTTTGGGGTGACTGGTTTTACATTAGAAATCAGACATCCTAAATGAAGCAGTGGTATACTCTTGTCACTTGGGGAACTGCAGGTGACTGCCTTTTTGCTCTACTGAAGTCATCATAATGATATCAATACCTTCAGCTACCAAGGGGACTTAAAATTCTGTTAGCAATGTAAGGAGTCAGATCAATACCTCAGTTCTGCTGATTTAGCAGGGATCAGACATAATATTTGTTTCTTCTTATGACAGACCAATGTGCACATATAAATGTGGATCACTGGAAAATGTATTAGTGGATTGTGCTTTTGGCTTTTACTCTTGTATTAGGGCTGCTGAGGTAATTGCTACTCTGTTCAAATACTGTTAATATAATATTAGGTAGCACATTGTTGACGTGTTTAAAAAACACATGAAACTGCACAGTAATTTTGATTTCAGTTTAAATCCTTTGAAGGTTTACAACCATAATGGTGTGGTGAAGTAGTCTCAAAAAGGTTTGTAGAAATTTAACTGTGAACAGTCTATCTTGTACATTTTACCAAAGTATGACATGGATACAAAATAAATAAATAAATAAATCAAAATCAGGATACAGAAGCTACAGTGTCCTTGGTGGGCATTAGACCTAAAATAAACATACAATCAAGCTAATTTCAAGCTACACATAACTTCAACCCCACTGCTCATAATTTCTATCATGCAATTGCATGAAAAATGGACACATTTGGCAATCAAAAATCATGGGCAACCAGCCTAAGATACAGTTCAGTCCAAAAGTATTTGCCCCCTTGGTATTTCACACATTTCAATTTGTTTATGCCATTTCAAATCCAAAGAATATAAAAACTATAAAAAAATAAAAAATATAAAAGCCAAAATGATGGGGTGTAAAAGTAATGGGCCACTTTAATTTAACCTTTATTTAACCAGGTAAGTCCCATTGAGATCAAGATCTCTATTCCAAGGGAGACCTGGAGGAGGTATAATGCCTGTAAAT